>JAJONR010017810.1:0-10474 GCA_029582245.1 Solanum etuberosum
GGGACTTGAAATTAAGCCAAGGTGGAGATTTGTTGATTTTTGGCTTTTTTAGTCAAGTCCCACATCGGTGGGTTTAGGTTGGGGAGGAGGATTTGGAGATTATAAATTAACCTCCTCCCCTTCATTGTATCTGATCCCAAAATTTGTATCTCTTCTCCTCTATTAATTAAATAGTCCAATTGGGCGGTGCTTGGAGATTAAGCTAAATTAGCTGAACTCCGTTAACAAAATTCTGGTGTTCTTTTTAGTATTCAATATTATTTGTCGGGTGTTTTTTTTATTTTGTTGTTTTTGTGGGATAAATTACCCGATTTTTCCCAACAAAGTGCACTTCAATTTGCCAACTATAGCTGTTAGCTTTTTCATATAAATCAAATGAACCATATAACACATGGAATGACTGAAGTACAAAATCATGTGTCAGTCGCAAGAAAGTTGGAGCTGGCTATATGGGTCCTTGTTTAAATTTTGTTGGTGAACTAACTGAACTATTGTATGAAGGAATTATGACACAAAAAATGAAGTGAGAATTTGTTGGTGCAGGGTGGATTTGAATCTGGTGTAGTAGCAATTGATAACCTCTTGAAGGCATCAAGCTCAACAGTGAGGGAAAAACAATACTACTAATTGTCAGTATTGACAAGAATTAGAGATGTATATGATGGTTGGAAGCACCAGTTGATCACAACCATAGTGAATGATAGCAAACTTTACATTTGAACCTCAATCTCCTTAAAGGTACGTCATTTTATTAGAGCTTAAATTTTTTATTCTCTAACAAAATAATCTTTGTAGAATGAATTTAGTATTTGAAAATTGTGTTTACTGGCCATATTTAAGATAAGAAGCTTTTTTCGTTATTGCCAAATATTTGATAATAAAATTTTCGGGGTTGGCAATTAAAGAAAGAAGACCCAATTGAACATTCACTAATTGAATTTGAGGTAATTGCCTCAACAAGAAATAACTCAAAGTAGAAAACAAACTCGGGGAAGGAGGATTTGGTTTAAATTTCTGAATGGTTAATTTTCTCATCACTTTTCTCTGTTACATTCACATCTATCAAATCTTCTCCGCCTTGTAGTGGGTTTCCCTCGGAATTAGCTACATCATAGTTCCATTGGTCCTCTTCCGTGTGCTCAATAAATATTTCTACTTCTTTACTGTCAGGTACTTCGTAGACAAGGTTATATATATCGAAATTAGTTGACAAAAGTCTTAGACTCGTCTCAAAATAAGACCCAAACTTGAACCAAAATTTCACCTTTTTATCACTGACTTTAATCTTTTTCATACACTGCCTCATCTGAATAATGAAATTTTCATTTCCATTGCAATAGTCATAATAAGCTATATGTCCATTAACATAGTACATAACTGGCTCAAACACCCACCAACCCTTATAGTGTAATTTAATGGTGTATGTATATGAATCTTCACCTTCATCTGTCATCTAACAGAAAAAGTAGAATCTATTAGTGTTATAACAATAAACATCTCCAATAGAAAATGTAAATGATACAAATCCAACCCAAAATATGTAACCAATCATGAAAATCTAAATTAATTTTGAATTTGAGTTATGCAAACTTCAGCTCTTAAAAAGTTGACTTATCTGTATCATAGTTTATAATTACTTCACATTTAACTGTGTGCACTTCTGAATTTCATTTTCATCTATTGTTTTAAACAAAACAAGATTATGCTTATGGTATTCTAATAAGTGGAACAAATACAAAATGTAATATGTCATACAAATTTAGAATATGCACTACAAATATTTGATTTTTATAATTCTTATAGCTTTTTAAATAAAAAATGATATTTAATCTTTATGTGAAATATTAGTTGTTGCATTAGTAATTCTGTAACTCAACTTTTTATTCAGATTTCCATATAATCAAAGATTTAGGCTATAACTAAATTAATTGAGTACTTACATGTCGGCGTGAATTGTAGCCCATTCTTACTTCAGAGTTTCATTGTGAAATTGGATGATATTGTTTCTCTTCAATAAGTGTACTGAGTTTTTTTCTGTGTTGCAGGAGGAGTGTCTAGATTGTATTCTCATATAAATGGGGAGGCAACTAAAGAGAAAAATTGTTCATCAACCAACGAACACACAAAGTAGTATATGAGAGGATTAATTCACATTCAAATTGAAGAAGGTAATAGGGCTGGGATATGGTTGTGTATAAGAAAGGATATTACGAGAGAAGTTATAAACTTGTTTTACCTTTAGGTTTTGTTCTCTGCATAGAAGTGTTTCTTGTTGTAATACCAAAATTACCCCTGACATCAGTAACTGATCTATTTAAATTGATATTCACTGTTAGTAGAAGGACTGAAATCACTTACTTTAATTAATTAAAGGTTAAGTATGATTAGTGAGATATCATAGGGACCAAAATCAAAATAAGACAATAACACAAGGACGAAAACAATTATTTTCTCTTTATTAAAATAAGAAGATAAATATTGAAATATTTCATTAATAATTAAAATAATAATTAGTTAAATCTATGAACTTTTCCGTGAATAATAAGCTCATTAGTTTGTTACTGACAATATTTTTCAATGATTAATAACTTATGGGTAGCGTGATAACTAGTTATGAGTTCAAGTTATTGATGTCTTAAATTTTGAATGAGCAATATAATGTTTGGTCAATTTTTTTCTTGCTATGTATAAAATTGGGATGGTTCTCAATTTAGAAATTCGCATAATTAATATATGTATAAATTATGAGGAAATTTATCTACTTATTTTATACAAAATAAAAGATAAAATATACATGAATAACTAACTCTTATATAAATACTCTTGTAATTAATCTATATATTATGAATACTTAAATAACTCTAACCAACTACCAAACCATTCATAAGAGTTTATATAACAATTTCTTACTTGGTATTTTGCGAATGTAGAAGATCCAAAAAATAAAATTCTTTTAGCATTATTAATAATTAATTCATATATCCCAATTAATGTGATACTTTTCCTTTATAAGTAAGCTAAAAAAATCTTTTCTATATTTGATAATAATTTAATTTTAAAATAGGGAAAATAGTTAAAAATATCCCTGAACTTTCGTTTAATAGTTAACTTTATCATTCGTTATACTATGCCCCGTTGTTACTAAACTTGTCACCCGTACCCCTTTTTAAATAAAATTTCAAATCAAAATAAATTACCTGCAAAATATAAAAAAACCATCAGGTCTTACCCGGGCCCGACCCAACTAACAAGTAAATAAAACAAATATACCCCTCCATCTCACATTGATCAACTACTAACCCCACAAATTCAAATTAATCTCCAAGAACTCCAAAAATAAGAAAATCTAAAGAAGATGAAATTTTTTTCACTTGCTGCGGAAAAGTCAAGAACGGTCCGAAATTTGTTTCAAAACTTGCAATTCGAGGCAAGTGAAATTGGAATTGCGGCACAAGAATGTGCTGCTCAGATAGTTCTTTCTTTTTGTTTGGATTTCTAGTCTATTGCAATCCTCAAATGTGCAAGTGGGTAATCTAAAACAAAAATATAAAAATACGTGCAAGTTATTGCTAGGTGCATGAGTAGAGGTGGAGCCAGGATTAAGAGTTTAAGAGTTCTAAATTTTCTTTAGAACCGTCAATCAATTTTGTTAGGCGTTCACAAATTAATATACATATATATTTAATTAATTTTTAGTATAAATACAAGATTTACAAAAAAACTATTGGGTTTGTCTGAACACATGAACCCACCTAGCTCCGCCTCTGGGTGCATCTACGCAAGAAATTGGAGAAAGATGAGTGATGTACCCCTATATATCGTGAACATTAATGATGAACCCATTGTTGTAGATGTTCGATTTAGTAATTTCCACCACATTAACAAACATTGCCCTTGAGAAATTTCTAAATCGAGATGGGTAATCGTGAGACAATGAGTTGGGGCTAAATTTTCAATCTTGGTACCATCAACGACAATGGTCCTTTGGCTCTATGAAGACAAATCATGTTAAAGTCGAAATTTTAAATCGGCAAGATGATGAATCCACAATAGGTTATTGTTCTTACAAATGTATGAAGTTTTTATGGAGGAAGAAGATGATGAAGATTTTTTTCCATGGAGGAAGGAGAAGAAGAAATTGATTTTTGGATTTAATTTGTCATGGGTTTTGTTTTGTTTTGTGGGTTGTCTTCGGATTTGGGTTAAAAAGATGAAATCGGGTAATTGAAATTAAAATTGGATAATTTTTGTCAATTCGAGGAAATCATCAAATTAAAGGGTAGATATATTAAGTTTTGTAACCCTCGGGATATAAATAATCGCTTAATACAACGAACGATAAAGTAAACTATCAAACGAAAGTTAAGGGGTATTTTTTTTAATCTTTTCCCTTTAAAATATCTATTATATTCTCAAAGAGATAATTTTTAGCCAAATAAATATTTATAACATATTTTACATTATTATTTTCAGAAGTCCTTCTTTCTTAAAATAGTTTCCCTATCAAATATTACCATATACATGATACGAAGGAAGAAATATAATTAGGGAGAAGGCTATTTTCAAGCCAAAAAATTGATGGCAGAGGTATTTGGAGGCCAAATGGTGAATGGAGGGTAACTTTATATCAAAATAGTTGAGGGCTATTTTAGGTCATTCTCAGTTTAATCATTTCAACGATCTATATTAAGATTTTTCTTTTCAGTTTTTTTTAAAATGTTATATTATACTCTAGGTTTCATGCTACAGTATTTGGTTTGCAATTTAGAAACCTGCATAACTTATATATGTATAAATTATGAGAGAAATCTACGTACTTGGAATCGTTAGGTAGTTGATTAGAGTTATGTAGATACTTATGATGCATGAATAAATTATGAAGGAATCTATGTATATGAATATTTAGTTATTCATGTATTAGTTACATAGGGATTAGTAATTCCACATTATATTCTGTATAAAATAATAAATTTAATTTCCTCATAACTTATATATGTATTACTTACTAGATATGAAAAGCCCCGTCAATGGACCCAACATTATAGTATTAAGTTGTATTTATACGTGGTTAATCATATTCTTAAACATAAATTGATTTTTTTAATATTTTCAGGTAAATATAACAGAGAATGATGATGCGCATTACACTTTACAAGTAAATTGTTTTTTCTATTTCTATTAAATTAAATAATAACTTATTTAAGTTGATATAACTAACATTAAAAGATTACGTAATCGAATATTCGTTTTAACATTATGTCAAACAAAAATGTTGAATTAAATATCAAATATTAAATATAAAAAGTAAAAGGGTTTGATATACCCCTGGACTTTGCAATTTAGAGTTGATATACCCTCATTATAAAAGTAACTCATAAATAGACCTACTATTATACAAATTACCCTAATCAACCCTTTTGATCCAACGGAAGGAAAAATAATAATTTTAAAGTTATTTTTTTAATTTTAATTTCCTTAAAAAAACTATATAATATTTGATCTTTCTTACACGTGAACTTTTTTGTCTTCTTTAATTCAAAGACTAATTTATATTTAATATTTTGATGGTCAAATTTAATTTTTCATTTATTTTCTTGTAAAATTATTATAGATGCACCAATTTTTACAGATAAAAAAAATAAATTAAAAAATAACCGCAAAAGATTTGTCAAGGGATGGGACCTAGTAGTTGGTCTACACTTCATAAACGTCATCCACAACTATTCGGATGGTCCGTCCCACTAGTAGGCTATGTATTCTGCTCCTCTAAACTCAACTAGACCTAAAGTGTACAATCTCTCGCAGTGACTGGGTAAAATCACATGGGCATCCTGTAACACCTTGAAAAGTTGAAAAGGAAAGAAAATGTGCAGTTTATGCACTGAGGCAGTGGTCTACGAGAAAGATCTACGGACCATACGAATTCCTACATGCCACATGAAGGGAATCGTAGAAGGGGGTTGAGTTTTTGAAATTTCAAGTTTCTGAGCTTTGACCTATGAATGAATAAGACAAGCCATAGGAGTTTGGACGAGTCGTAGATGGATTCCGTAGGGGTAATCCAGACTTGGTGAAATTTTTGGGTTAAAAGTAAGCTCTATGGATAGGGTCTACAGATTGTAGAAGTTTCGACGGTCCATAAAATGGTGTCGTAGGTAGTTGACCAATTTTAGGCCCAGTAACATGACCTACGGTTGACCAGTAGGATCCATAGGAATTTCTATGGCTCGTAAGTCCAAACCGTGGTGTCCTCCGACAGTTATTTATTAAGGATATTTGAATCATTTTCTATGCATTTAATACCTCTACTATGTCGTTTTGACCGTAATATTGAAACCTATAACTATCCTTCAACTCCTAAATCTACCCAAACCCTCTCATTCTCTCAAATCTCCAATTCCCATCCACATTCATCCTCTCCAAATTCTTTCAAGTCTCAAGGAAGAAAACTAGGGTTCAAGCTCCAAGTCTCCTTTTTCCTCCATTGCTTTTGGACTTCGATCATCAAGGTATGTGAGATTTTACTATTGGATTTTATTCATCCTATGGGTTCCAAATGATTTTTAAGTTTTCAATTCAATTTCTCCTAAATTACTTAGGGTTTAATGTGATTTTCATGGGTATTAGTTGATGTTGATTTAATTGTTCAATTTCAATATTTCTATGCATCAATTGATTAATCTACCAAAGAATTTTCAATTTTTCGATTCAATTTCTCCTAAATTGCTTAGGATTTCATGTGATCTTCATGGGTTTAGTTGATGTTGATTTAATTATTCAATTTCAATCTCTCTATGCAGGAATTGATTAATCTACATGATTTGCAATTCATTTGTATAAGTCCCATGCCTTGTTCATGATTTTAACTACAAACTTATGAAAATATGCATTTATGAAGATATGTACTTATGAAGATATGCATTTATGAAGATATGAATTTATAAACTTATGAAAATGCTTCATGAAAGTTTATGCATGATTTATGAAACAAGCTTTTATGACCTAAGATTGCTTCTAAGATAAGATCAATGAGATTGTGAAAGGTTTTCCTCACATGTTAAGAAATCATGATTCGGTGAAAGATTTTCTCACACATGCATGCATGATTCGTGATTTAAGGAGCTACTCTATGATGATTTAAGCTTGGATTAGTAACTTAATTATTCTTTTCCATGTATGATGATATGTTTATGAATATGATTGTATTGTTGGGATTTTTACTTAGCACCGAGATGATGTTGAGATGAGGCTCTCCCGTTAGTAGAGGCCGGGTAGCAGAAATCTTTTTGTCCCCAAATATGTGCTCCGTAGGATTTGTCTTAGAAAGACATAAGCTAATGGATCCACCTAAGCTAGAAGTTCATGGTCCTTACCTTGGCAAGTAGGTTATCTATTTTTGGTGTGGGAGCAAGACACCGAATTTCACGTTATAGCTTACATGGTCTATGTCAGTTAACGGTAAATACCCACAAAATGAACTACGTTATTTGAAAGGTTTTCATGGAACTTTCATTATGTTTTAAGATGCATTGACTATGTTTATGAATTATAATTCTCTTAAAAGCTTTTACTATGATTTAACTTGATCATTGAGATCGCTCAAATTATCCTCAAAAATCAATAAGAAAATAAGTGGTCATCGTCAATAAAATACCCAACTGAGAGTCAGGGTCGAATCCCGTAGAGAGTGATATAGTGCAAGGAACTCTATCAAGAAATTTAGATTGTAAATCAATTCATTTGCAGCAGTTAAGAACAATGGCCGGATGATTCCACTAAATTTATGAAAAAGAGTTTTGATATGAAGAGTCAAAATAAAACTAAAACTTCAGAAATTCAAACAATTAGAAAACAATCTAGGGGTGCGGGGATTGAAATTGATGCCACGGAGGGTAATTTGTAGCTCAATAGTGCTAAGCAATCATGGATAGGTTGGGTCATCTTTAATGACACTAATCTTCTTTTGATCTCATAATACGATTTCATAGAATCTCCTTTCGATTTCATAATGTAAATTAAAACCAACCCATTACCTTATAGGATCTCTCTTTTGAGCAAATAGATCTGACCCATAATTTCTCTTTCAAGCAAACCATTGACATCAAACCTAAATTGCATGTATTAGATTAATTACCCCCTCCGATTGATCTTTTTCGAGCATCCATCGAAGATCGAAATTAGGATTAAGTTTGCAACCTTAACCCATGAATTAACTCCATGCTAATTAGTCCAAATCCATGAATGAAAAGAAACGCAACAAAGCAAAACACAATACCCATTATATCAAATCAACACCTAATCTTATAATTGCACCCCTAAAATTGGGGTTTTAGCCACACATCACAAAAGTAAAGAAATTATACCTATCATGACGACAACCATGGATGTGATGAAATTAAGTAATTATAATCAACACCCACTTTGATTTCAACTTCAAATTTTTAAATCCAAGAGTAAAACTTAAAACCCCAAAACTAAGAATATTTCTCTAAGAGTTCAAAAGTTTTTCTCTCTAAAAACTCATACAAAGTTATGAACTAAAATTCTTTTCTAAAATCTCCTATATTTTCTCACTTCTTTCGGCTATTTATAGTTTTTCAAAATTTGGCCCAAAATTTACTGTGTGATCTATTCGGCGACATTAGTAGGGCTCGCCAAGACGATTCAACGAATCGCTGTCTCCTCTTAAGCTCGCCTTTCTTTTTCTTCTGGCTTTAGATGCTTGAACCTCAGTCGGCAAACTCGTTTGAGTCAGCCTTTCACATTTGGCGGATCACTGAGTACCACCTTCGTTCGCCTTTTAAGCCTTCATATTTTATCCAAGTCCTGTCACATTCGGCGATGGTCATTCAGGTCATCCATTTCTTTCGATGAGGCACCATTTTTCTCATTAGTTCACCGACCTGCTTTAAGTATTTTCAATTGTCAGCACTGTCACATTGGGCGAGGTTAGGTCATTTGGGAGATCCGCCCTTTTGATTAAGCGACTACCAGTGCGGAGTTTACACTTCTTTCCCCGTTTTTGGACATTCTTTCAAGTATTAATCTGTGTCATGTCCTTTAGCCTTCATAGCTGCAAATCATAAAAATATTATCCAAATAAGACATAATTAGGCATTGAGGGCACTAATTATTGAACTAAAAAGACCTCATATGAGTGTAAATCTACCACTTATCAACACCCCCAACTTAAACTTTTGCTTGTCCTCAAGTAAATCAAGAACATAATTAGTTAAACAAGGGTGTTTACAACAGTTCTCAATGAAATTAATGTAACACCTGAGGTCTGAGAAAGAAGGAAAATTTTAGTTTTTGAGCTCGTGCCTGTGTCTACGGGCTCCACTTACGGACCGTAGGTACCCCTACGGGCCCGTAGATCAAAACCGTAGGTGGTGGGGAAAAATAATTTTAAAAGACAAAGTTCCAGTACCCTTTTGACGGTTCGACAGGATGGTCCGTTGTTCCTTATACAAGTCGTAGGTAGGTCTCGTAGGTCACCCCCAGACTTATTGAAATTTTAAAGCTCAAAGTTGGGTTCTACGGATGACATGTACGGACCGTAGAAAGACCTACGAGCCGTAAACGGGATCCGTCAAAAGTGGGTCAATTTAAGACCCATGTAACCCATCAACGATTGACTAGTACAGTCCGTTTAAGGACCTACAGACTGTAGGTCCAACCATCGATGGGGTCCAAAAATTATTTTAAGAGGGATTTTTGGGTCTTTCTAATTATTCTAACCCAATACTATGTAAGTTTACCTTCTACTTTAGGCCCTATATAAACGTTATAAATCCCAAAATTACCCAATTGAACTAATTCTCCGAAATTCTCATAAGTTGATCAAGTTCTTCCCCAAAATTTCTCTCTCTAAAGCTTGAAGAAGAAGTCTAGGGTTTAAGATTAGGTCTCCAAATTCACTGTTGACTGTGGGATCTTGACATCAATGTATGATAGTATTCACCTATGGAGTGCTTTCCTCCATAGGGTTCCTTAATTCTATAATTTTACAAGTTAGAATCTCCAATTGAAATTAGGGTTTTATTCAATCTCATGGGTTCTTTTAAATTATAATCCAATTGATTGTTTTATGTCTTTTTATGCATGAATTGAGATAATTGCATGTTTTTAAATTGAATTCACATGAACCCATGCATGATCCATGATTTCTAGATTTGATCATATGATGAAGCTTTTGAATTATAAAAGATGAAAATTTATGAAGATATGCATGTTTTTTAATGAAATTAATGAAAATGATTTAAGATTACTTTGAGAGTGTAACATCCCGACTTTTCGGAACTCTAATTTAACTCATACCTTCATAAAAAAATAAAGAGGGTGAGTAATAAATTAAGAATGATGTGGTATGTCATATTTTAAGTGTTCAAGGGTTGTATCTCAAGTTTTTAAGTTAGGTAAGTTACAAAATAAAAGTTGGCGAAAGTTATCGTAAGTTCCTTTTAAAATATTT
>JAJONR010017811.1:0-13492 GCA_029582245.1 Solanum etuberosum
CACGTTACTTAAGATTACATTGTATATAAATTCATCACTCTTTCCCGGATCACTTACATGGCATTTGATTTTCATCACATTTACTATATTCCGCATGATAACTTAAACACTAAAGTATCTTCCTACGACATTGCTTGACAATTTCATATAAGATAATTCAATTAAAAAATTTCCACGCTTTTGTCCATTGCTTTATAATACTATTTTAATTAATATTTATTACAAGTTTTATAGCACTTGGAGCATAATATTTGTTCATTGCAACATGATCTCGAAATACGAATTCAGTTATTATTCTGAATCAGTAATCTAAAAAATTAGTAAATTATTAATTATGAATTACTAATTTAGGTTAAGCAATACACTGAATAATAGTTACTTGCAATAATGGAAGGGGTATAAAGGTTCACGACTCGCGTGTACAGATCCAGTGGTCCCTTAATTTTTGAAACCGATAAAGAAGTGGGAGACAAATTCCTCCGTCACATATACGGCCAAAGGCGGAGGAGATAATACTGGTCGGAAGTCTCTGATACACGGAAATGGTTAACTCGAAAGACAACTCTTCTACCGACAGCGAAAACTCCTCCGGTGACGTTCCTGACTCTAAACCTAGTCTCTACTTTGAAGGCGAGAAGGTTCTCGCTTATCATGGCCCTCGCATCTACGAAGCAAAGGCACGTTTCTTGTTTTTTCTTTTCATCTTATACAGAAATCGCTAATTTTGTTTGGATCGGTCGTTTATCTAATTTGGCTGTAACGGTTGTTTCACATCTTCTCTGATTTTATGTTTGATAATTGGTTGAGATTTTTTTGTCATTTTGCTATACTGTTTGCTGTTAGATATGCACCACTTTGCATCCGATTGTGTGATGATTTCAAGGGAGCTATAATGACTTTTGGACTGTTTCATCCATATTTAATGCTAAATTTACATAGTATTAGAGTTGCAAATTATGGTAATCCTGTTCTGTAACCCATAATTCTGTTCGTTTTTTTAGCTTTATCGAATAAATTATGTATGGTCTCTACTGTTTGATGCTTTTAGATTCGCCTTATCAACTTAGCTCATTGCTCTACTAACTCTAATCCAGACTTAGGGCTCAATCTATTGATTTTTCTGTTGACTCCACTCTCTCTGCTCTAATGCCTGTTAAGCCTTCTCAAAAATAAGGTAAACTAAACAATTGGCAGTATGGAAGGATGTTACATATACGAACATCCCCATATAGATTGTGGAAGGGTTCCTAAATTGATTTAGTGATCTTGAGCTATTCTCCATCATGATTTTGTTTGGATAATCTGATTTGCTCCCCATAGCAAACTTTTTGGCATGATTGTTTTCACATATTGTAGAAACAATTTTAGTGTCTTATATATTCATATATTTACACTGATTTTGTATTTTTGTTTAATCCATGTAACTATGGGTGATCTGAGTTTAAGAACTGGGACTGGATTTTGGAAAATGTACTTCAGCTTTTGACCTATTCCAGTTACCCGACCTTCCCTGCAAATCATGTTTTTATGGGAAGAGAATGCAACTTTAGACAAGATATGGTTCTTATATGGAGGATTGTTAGCTTCACCTCTTATAGTTATGCACTAGTGTATTTATGACAAGATATAGTGTGTGATATGTGGGCCAGATGCACATCACGGGTTCGAATCCTACCATAGACAAAGGCCTGATATTTAAGTGGAGAAGGGTAGAGGAGCGGGTTCATTATCCACTGAGTTTTTAACCCTACACCACTAGCCGTTGGAAATTTCTCAGTTACTAAAAAAAAGTACTACTCAGCTTATTGAAATTACATATTAGTGAATAATTAATTTGAGTTGTTGGGATTAGTTTTGGCTTCGTTGTATATTGGTCCATTGAATTACTAAATTTGCAAATGTTGTTGTTATTTTTGTATTTTCTCTAAAGTTCGCACTTTACTTTGAGAATGCATGCACTTTGCTTCTTGCTTATAACTCTCAAAATCTTGTTGTTTGTTTACACTCGTGACAATTGAAAATACAAATTGTGTATAAGTTTTTTCTTACAAGAGAAAGTTTCATTTCCTCTATATGGAAAACAATTAGTGTACGGTGACATAGTGCTTGCCTTCTACAAATTGTAGCACCCTGATTAAATCATGTTATTTAATGCTTGCTACAAGATTTTTGTGACCCTCCAATTTGACCCTTGCTTTTCTTCTTTGAAGGTCCAAAAAGCAGAGGTACGGAAGAACGAATGGAGATACTTCGTTCATTACCTTGTGAGATTAATTTTCATCTTCGTTCACCATATGCTTTATATATGAAAATTAAATTTGGTACTTCTTTAGTTAAAAGATGTGAAAAAACTTGTAGCATAGCCTTACATTTTTACCTTGTTTATAATTCTTTCAATATTCTTAATGATATCGAGAAATAATACTCTTTTTATTTATTTTAATTTGCAGGGCTGGAACAAAAAGTGAGTTTAAGAAGTTACTTGTAGGAAGTTCTTAATTCAAGAGTATTTTAAATTGCTATTCACATCAGGATTGAAAGGTTGACCAACTCATTTGTTTGTTGAATGTGCTGCCTTAATGTTTTTTCTTTGAATGTTCTGCTCCAAAGGAGCTGGGCCTTGAGCAAGAGGCATAGATGTAATTTGATGCTACCTTGTTGATTATGGTGGTTATTGTTATTTTACAAACTATATGTGAAATGTTGTGCTGCTCTGGATATAAAGTGCAATTGTGAATACATGATTTTGATTTGCAGAGATCAGGTAACACAATGAATTTGGTCTTTGTATATTAATAGTGAAGTTTTATATCTATCAAATTTAATGTTTATCTCTCCATTTTGATCTGTTGGGGAGAATGTTTCCATTTTCTGTAAATGGAAATAATTCGAAGATTTAATACTTTACATGGGGATCTACCTTTACTCTGATCCATAAGCACTTTCTTTATGTTATTCTACCAAACATTTGCCAATATTTGAAATAATCTTATCTACCCATATAAATTCAAACCATGATGTTGAAATAGAAAAGGACCGATAACAAGTTCTCTCAGCTTTTTTGCCTGTGTAACAAGGATTAATTCAATAGACATTCATGATTTCATTGTTCTCCCCCTATCTTATTGTGCATGGTACTATTACTATTTAGATACTTAAGCTCTTTCTTTGGACTACAATTTTTTACAATATTTTTAATTAAAAAAATCATTTACAATTGTCTATAACTTCGTAAATTTATTCAAAAAAATTAAGCAATTGATGGTTAAATTTTTGCTCTGAAATTAGATTCTATGACTTGGTACTCCAGACCCCATAAACTCTTTTCAGCGACAGGGAATAATAGCTATTTTACATTGCTGTGCACGTCTGGTTCTGCAGCAAAATGTGAAGCTAGTTTTTTGTTTACTTCAATCTGAATTTTGGAGGTTGTAGTTGTATACTCCCTCCGTTTCAAAAAGAATGACATACTTTCCTTTTTAGTCTGTTTCAAAAAGATTGACCCACTTCCTTTTTTTGCAACACTTTAATTTAAGCTTTCCTTGTGGCATGTTTAAGATCACAAGATTAAAGGACATTTTGTTACATTTGCAATAGGTCAAACTAGGTCATTCTTTTTGAAACAGAGGGAGTATTTGTTGATTGTAAGTGTATTCTGCAAACCTAATTACTGAAACTATGTCTTGCAACAGTTGGGATGAATGGGTAGGCGCTGACCGCTTGATGAAGCACACGGAAGACAACGTTTTGAAGCAGCAGGCCCTGGACAAGAAGCAGGGCATGGAGAAAAGTACTAAATCTGGACGTTCAGCGCCGGCAAAACCCAAAAGCTCAGCTGGTAAGTTTTCTCTAGGTTTATATTTGAATGAAGGCTATAGATGACCATTTTAGGTAGTTCTCTGGTCATGGAAATACTTTCTTGCATAACTATTTTTAGCTAGTTCTCAGCTGGTATGTTTTCTCTAGGTTTATATTAGAATGAAGGCTATAGATGACCATTTTAGGTAGTTCTCTGGTCATGGAAATACTTTCTTGTGTAACATATCGAAATTTATAACACTTTTATGGTATCAGTATCACTCCTGATGCCTTTTATTGAAGTCAAAAGTCTATTTGGAGAATTAGCTGATTGAAAAATAATAATCGTTTGAACCAAATTCCAAAAGATTAGTTTCTTAATGATGTTGGTTATGCGCCTCAGTAAAAATGTGGAAACGTCACCAAAGTTAAGGTTGTAAATCATATTTAGCATAACTTGAGATATAAACATGTACTCTTTTTGTTGTTCTAACTCATGTTTTCAATTTCGAAGTTCTCTTGGCATATCTAACAGTGAACGTTAATTACAAAACCAAATGCCTTCTGGTTATGTGTCTCCTCTGAAGGAAAGATCATGTAACGGAGTCGAGGGTTAGGTCTAGGTATTGAATTCGTGTTACTTACTTACTTTTCATTTGCAGATGTTAAACTGGACAAGGAAGAAACTAAGAGCAATGGTATGCCATCTTATGATTTTGAGCTCTTCTGCATTATTTGTTGGGGGTGGATGGTAATTATGTGGGTTGGACATTATTCCTCCTAGAATTGTGTTTGCTTTGAGTTAATTTAGGCCTGATTGTAATAATAAGGCCAGAAGGTAGGGATTCCCACCGTCCTCCACATAAGTAGAGTAGGTTGGTTTGTTAGATGTAAATTCCCTTTTTTGTTGGATAAGGAATTTTTTTCCTGATTTTCGACACTCCATTTAACTTTTGTTTTTAAAGAAGGTGCATAACCCTTCCCAAAGACCCCAGCCTCCTCATTCTGAAAACCTCCCAGTTTTCTTTCCAAATTAAAGAAATGGGGCACTGATGAATAAGGCATCCTGGACCTCAACTGTAACTCCGGGTACTGATGAATCAGGTATCCTGAACCTCAACCCTAACTTCTTTAGAACAATTATCACTGTGTGTTGCTTTATTAATTTCTTTTTTAGTTGTAAAATTAATGTTTTAGACAGTAGTCTTCTTGTATATACTGGAAATCTATCCCAAACCTAGTTATTATGTATTTTTTTGACATAATATACTTTGTTGATGATTTTTTGATACATTTTACATTTAGGCAATGGACATTTTTCTCAGAAAAGTTTAATCTCATTTTTAAGCCGCCTAAATCAAATGTTCCACACAGAAACACCATATTATCTAGTAGTATTTCAATTTGTCTAGCAAATCAATTAGAAAGCTGTGGTAATTGCATTTATGAGGGTATCAAATGAAGCATGCTGGATGAATGCCTTGATAAGACACAGTTTTAGACTTAAGTATGGATCATGTGACTTGGAAGACGCAATGCATATACTAGGATTTTAAGCATAGGTGGAAGAAAAATAATAAAAGGAGGAAAATCAGAAGGATTGCCAAGAAGCAAGATATGATTGCATTGGAGAAGTAATGATTGTCTTTCCTTATAACAAAAGAAGGTATAAGGGGAACAAAGGCCATTACCTTAAATTTTCAATAGTTGACATGCCTTTGAGTGTACACAGAGAAAGTGGAGGCTCGTCTTTCTGTTTGTAAAATTAATCAGGGATCATAAGAAACACAAAGATTAGGGAAGAAAAGTGGTCATTACTAGAATTTTGTGCCTTGCTTTCTTCTTCGGAGAGGCTTGCTCATGCATATTTTTCTGTTCTACCATTGCGAAGGGACAACTTCTTTCTTCTCGCCTTTGCATCTTCTCTAAGAAATGTATGTTATGATCACTATTTACTACTATGATTGCTAGCACGTACTCATTATCTAGTTTAAAATTTGGTATTAGAGATCTAATTGAGGTAAAAGATTTGACTCTTTGACTGGCTTTTGGACATTTAACTGATGGAAGCTGTATCCGGGCAGTACATAAACATTAGTATAGCTCAGTCAAAGTGTCCAGTTCCATTCAATTTTTATCCCCTGATGATAACTTATACAAAAGGTTTTGGGTTATTAGATCAAACTAAATGTTACAAGACCTTGATAACTGTGGAGAATCCCACTCAAAATTCTCACTGTTGTGGGTAATATCCATGTGGAGTGGATACGATTGTTAGGATACATGCAAGATGGGAAGGTAAAAGGCAAAACCTACAGTATTCTCCTTAACTTTCCTATTGGCATTTGTCTACTATGGACACTGTAATATTGTAGATGAAATAGCCTTGAGTTGGTCAAGGTGTCGACTTTGTTCTAGTCATATCATGCTATGCTGGAGTATACCTGTTTTATCTTAGGATTACGGATTATCAAATCAGACAGATAGAGTCTGTTAAGTCTTTTAGTTCTATTAGTGATCTGTTTAGAAGAGAATCTAGTCTGTTAAGTCTTTTAGTTTCTATTAGTGATCTGCTTATAAGAAGTTTATCTCTCAAATTGAACTTTTCTTGCAGTTCCAAAAGGGAAAAAGCGCAAAACTGACTCAGGCGCTGAGGTTTGCTTAATTCTAGACTCTATGACTCATTGTTTCTTTTTCCTTTTCGTGGTTATCGTTGACACCCATCTTGTGTAGAGAGGCCCAACATTTACTTCCATATAACATTGTTGGACTAAATCGTTATATAGAGTTATTTACTTTCTGCAGAATACTCCATTAATGACACCTCCATTTTAGTCATCTTAAGCTGTGTGATTTAGGCACCACTATCCCATTCCTCTCTAATCACACTTCTTTTGCCTTTGAAGACATTTTTTATTGAAAAGTTTCTCAGCCATTATTTAAGTGCTTGAATTACATTGAAGGAAGTGATCTAAAAAGACCTGCAATTGCTTTGATCAATACAAACTTAGGTAAAAATAGGGACAATGGAACAAAAAGATCCATATAGGTGATAGCTACTAGTTGAGGATAGGTATTAGACTCGTATGGAACTTTTTTTTTTTTTCTGGTAATGCGTAGTAGTAGTAGTTGTTTTTGTGCTTGAAAGATATTGATTTGTAACTTGTTCATTGATGGCAGAAGGGCAATGTATCTGTAGAGAAACTTGTGAAGATTCAGATTCCATCTACTTTGAAGAAGCAACTGGTTGATGATTGGGAATTCATCATGCATCAGAATAAGGTGTATATGTGTAGGATAATGACTTGGTTTATATGTCGTATCCAAATAAGTGACAGTGAGAAGTTTCCTGTTGCTCATCAATAGGCTGTTTTGTTTGTGTAGCTGATAGAAAACCTGTTTGCCAAAAAACTTGCACGAGCTTTATGGAAACTGGAAGTACTCGGGACACAAAAAAACTTGGATTCCTCTGTTTCGATTTCTAGTGTTTCATGGAGATTGACTCCTATAATTGTTTTTTTTTAATCAAGTAATATAGATCCAATCATACTATTAAGGTTGCTTAGCGGGAGCCGTGCTCCAACAAGACCCGAGTCCTAGTATTTGACACATTGTGGATGTAATTAAAGCGTTCTCTTGTGTTAGCTGCTGGGTTGGAGCATAGATGAGTGACCAGCCATGGAAAATGGGAAACCCATAATAGAGCAATCAACCAGAAGTAGAATTGCTGACTCATCTTATCTCAACTTGAAACCCCCCAAAAAGGCGCAGACAAATAGATAAGGGCGATGCCTAATTTGCTTTTGAGATCTTTGCTGATTTACTAGACTAAGTCCCTCCCAGGCCCCAGCTAATCTGAACAGGATTTTATGGGATTAGAATAGTACTGGATAATATGACACTGATCTGTCCAGCTACATGTCTGTAAGACCCTACAAGTGGCATGCTGGAGTTGATCAAATTTCTTTTCTTCATTTTGTTCAGACTATGTTAGTTCTTAGTGTTGGTTGCTATACCATATTGCCAGTGATGATATCTGATGTGTTATTCTTAACAGCTTGTGAAGCTCCCACGATCTCCCAGTGTGGATGATATATTGACCAAGTACCTTGAATACCGATCCAAAAAGGACGGGATGTAAGTTCACTGCCCTTTTCTTTTCATGTAAGGGTGGATTTATTGCTGAGCTGAGGTTATGCATCTATGTTTCATTCTGGTGTCCTGTAGTTTGCATGGTCAATGTTGGTATATATAATTGGTTCTTTCAAATATTTCTTTTTTATGATGGTGGTTTTTGGGCCAGCTTGTGCGCACCTTGACGAATTCTACGGGATACCTGTTACCTCCTACCGGTACAAATATCGGGTAGCTTTGCCCACCAAGGCTTGGGCAAATGGGAAGAAATCACCTAGTGTTTTTTGTCTCTATTGGAGTTGAAGTTGAGACCTCATGGTTCTCCCCTACTTCATGGAGCACTAGTTCATACCTTTGGGGAAAAAAAAGTCTTAACACCTTTGGGTGCTATTGGTTCTTTCAAAACTTAGATTCTAACTCTATCAGAAAAACTCATGCATGCTTAAGGACCTATAGTCTAGTGTATGATATTGTCAATTCACTAAATTATGCTTACTAGATGTCAAGTTGGTAGTTGATTAATTGCTAAATGGTGAGGATATTCCACCAAAAAAAGCAAGTTACATTTGATCTTGTTGAACTGCTTCTTATCAGATTCATATACACAACCAGTTAGCTTCAACTCCTATGTGTATGCATTAAGTCATTGGAAATTACTACAGTTTCAGAATAGATCTAGTTTCCCGTCTTGTTGACTACTATTTGCAGAAGTAGATAATATCGAAGGCCAACACTATTTGTAGAAGTATATCATCTCTGCTGGTCACAAGTACCTTCGCATGAGCAGTCAATGCATACACAATGTATTTAGTATGGCATAAAATGACTTTGGAGGTATAGTTCATTTAATAAAAATGTCTTCCAAATGTTTGATCCTCGCAGGATGACTGATTCAGTTGGGGAGATACTGAATGGAATTCGATGCTATTTTGACAAAGCACTGCCTGCGCTTTTATTGTACAAGAAGGAGCGCCAACAGTATCATCAAGCAGTTTCAGATAATGTCTCCCCATCTAGTGTATATGGTGCTGAACATCTATTGCGCCTTTTTGGTATGAAAAGTACTAAATGTTCATGTTGTTTAATTGACCCCAAGACAAAGATATGTACCTTAAAAAATATCATGCTGCAGAGGATAAAACATTATAACCTTTATATGTTTGTTCGTACGCTTGTATATCTTTACTTAATCAAAAGATATTTTCTTACTAGATTGTAAAGTCTTAACTTAATTTGTTTGCTGATGTTGCAGTAAAATTACCCGAGTTGATTGCATATGCAAAAATTGACGAGGAGTCATTGACTAAGTTGCAACAGAAATTTCTAGACTTTCTCAAGTATATGCTCTTTTCCTTTACTTCCTTCTGGACAAGTTGTTTTTGTTATTATTATTATTATTATTATTATTATTATTGTTATATGTTACGGAATTAAGTTGTGATTGAATTGCTGCCTTGAAACAGCCCACAAGCTGAAGTGTTCACTGTGGGAGCTGTGTAAGGATGGTGCAATTTGATAACTGCTGCATTGGCTGGCCTTACCTAGTCTTTTTTTTACTATTGGTCTAATCACATGATTCTCTTCTGGAAAGCACCAGCAAGTTCACTAGCTTACTTTGGCATCCTTTTTTAACTTCCCTGACAATTTTCAAGAAAACATCTTAAGCATTGAGAATATTTAATAATATTCATCTTCTTCTTTAACTTCTGAATATTAGGCTAGCGCAGCAATTTCACAGTAAATTTTAACCACTGTGGTCTGTGGCGATGTGCCTGAAAAAGGAGTTGCATCAGATTGTAATGAAAAGAAGAAGGGTCTTTTAGGTTATTTTCAAAGGGAGCAGCCCGTTACATGAAGCATCCCACGTTCACGCAGGGCCCAGGGAAGAGCCGCACCCCAAAGGGATGTTTTAGTTTACCTTACCATAAAAAGGGGGGGGGGGTGTGGATGTTCAGTTTACCATACCTTATCAAAAGATGAAAAAGAAAAGGGAAGGGCTTCTTAGTATTGTAACTGATGAAAAGTGAAAATGAATAAAAGATGTCCATATGGTTTCTGCCTTCTGTAAGAACCAGCTCAACAGCAACATTAAGTTAAAGAATTCTATTGTACAATTTTTCTGGCTGAAATTTTGGTGCTTCGAGGGTGACTTGGATTGAGGAAACACCTATTATGTTGATGTATTATCTTGCGAATGAGCCTTTACCTTGTGCTTGTGTGATTGCAGGTTTTTGCAGAAAAACCAGGGTACTTTCTTCCTATCTGCTTATGATGGTCCTAAAGCCTCTGAAGGAAATGGTAAGGATAAAGAAAGTTGATCAGTCTACCAATTTAGCTAGAATCAGAATGAGTCGCATCAGAAGCATTGGCGGTATTTCTTGAACATGCCAATATGCCTACTGGTGATGCCCACAATTATAGGGCAAACTCTTTGTTGTTGTGTGCTGTGATCTGTATCAGTAGATCATTTTTTATTCCTGGAGAACTATTCATTTGCAACTTATATAGTCAGGTGATCAACTTTCGATAGGAGAGTTCTGCCTGTTACAATAGTTTATTGATTGTTGTTAAATTGCATGCACCTATAGAGTTTAGTGCCACAAAAAATCTAGATGATCGTGAACTCTTGTACTTCAGTTACAAATTTTAGCAGCCTCTGTACCATTTATCTTCACCATAAGCGTAGGGGCTGGAAGGGTTTTATTGCTATTTTATACTCAGATTGGACTCATCAACTTGACTTTGATGACTACATATGATACTCTTGAAGGACTATTATTTTGCTGTTACGTAGAGCTGTTTTTAAATTATTACGTGATGTTCCGTTTCTTGTGTGGGGATCCGTTTTATTATTCTATTTTCACCCCCTTGAAGGGTGGAACTCGTAAAGCAAAGACTTGGGAGCCGTCTGTCCGTGAATAATTCACTTTTTGTCCAGAATCATTTTTGGGTTGCATTGTTGCAATTTTCTAGAATTTGAAAATTTCTTATTCCGTTTTCACATTTTTCACTCCAAATCACTCACAAAAGGTTCAATATTTTTCCAAATTGTATCCATGTTCAAAAGCAACTTAAGTTTTCAAATACCATCTTTTAACTTTTTTTCAAATATTGTTTATTTTTAATTTTCATTTTTTTTAATGTCCAAAGCCCATTTAGTAACCCCGAGAATTTTGTTGGTTATAACTTGCAATTAATTCGTTGCATTTGGACTGACCAAACTTTTTGTTACATTACGTCTCCAATTTTAAGTATTCTTTGTCCTTATTACTTCATTTCTTTCCCCTTTTCTTCACATCGTATAAGACTGAAATGTAATTTGCATTTTAATTAATTTTTAAAATGCTTGTTGTGGATTTATGTAGAGAGAAATATTAAGTTTTAAATAAAGCTTACTGAGATAGCAGTGATTGTAGAACCAATATTTTCAAATTCAAATACGACACTCTTGAATAATTTCTTAACTATTACTGCTGTACTATTATTATTATATTTTCCCATCATTTTTTTTAATTTTATATCCTTATAGGTAACATCTAAACGTGCACCCTTGGTCAATGCGGTAGAGATCTTCTTTGGTGGATGTAAAATGAGAATTATTACAAAATAATATCCACAAACTTTTGGAGAATAGATAAAAACAACATATTCTATGGACGGTAGGATTTGAATAGGCGAGCGTATGCAAATTTTATCACTATTTTAAAAAGGTAAAGAAACTAGACGTCTAACTCTATTATTATGAGAATAGACAAAAACGTGCTTAGCTAACCCAAAATTGTCAAACAAGTCCTTGAAAGCACAAAATCTTGACAAGTAGATCCATGACTAGACCATAGCCCAAGTGAGGACATAGTGTTGTGTAGATGATACAACAATAGCCACACTCCTCAATTGCAATTTGCCCCATTATTATTGAGAGAGAGAGAAGAAGGGAACAAAAAATGCATTTTCAGTGAAAATATTCGGCCAAAAAAATGGAAGCTCTGCGTCTTTCAACTTCCTTCGCAGGGATCAATTGTTCAATCTACAAATCTAGAAGGAGACTCAAAGTCAACCGGAATCTCTTGCTCTCTTCATTGAAACCCAAATCTTCAGTTCCCATTCGGAGCTCCGCTCAGTTCCGTGGACGCATCCACTGTTCTGCTTGCAGCTGTTCCTCTCACAGTCATCATCATCATCACCATGACCATAGTCATGATCATCACAATCATCATCACCACCACCATGGTCATGACGAAGGCGACGGGAAGCTCACGAAATTTCAGGAGGTATTTCTCAAGTTCGCAAATGCTATCAGATGGACCCAGTTGGCGAATTACTTGAGAGAGAATTTAGAGCTTTGCTGTTGCTCAGCGGTTTTGTTTATTGCTGCTGCTGTTTGCCCTTACTTTCTTCCCAAGCCCGCTGTACTGCCTCTCCAGCGTATTTTCGCTCTCATTGCCTTTCCTCTTGTTGGGGTATTAGATTTCTCTCATTTCTCTGTTCATTATTGTTCATTGGGGTAATATAATCACAAATGCTTTCAGTTATACTGTACAATTGACTTGTTTGATTGAACAATTTGACTATGGAGATACTCGAATTTCAAATGCTTATAATGAGATTATTAAGTAGGAGAGTTATGATATAAATTCATAAGTCTAATCTGTTAGTCTCAAATTTTAGCGAATAGATTGAATTACAGAATTAGTACTGATTACAAGGTGTCAAGTGCCCTACATTTGAGAACTATGAACTTTGGATCTTTTAAGTCCTCGGGATCTCTCTTCAATGGTGTTGTATGATGTTGTGAATATCAATATGTGTAAATCCATGCATAATATAGTCACAATTACTATGTCTTCTCTTAAGATGAAACATTATAATTCCTTCGGCTAGCGCTATAATTAAAATTTCACTTTATTGTCAGGTCTCAGCATCACTTGATGCATTAGTGGACATTACTGGTGGTAAAATCAATATTCATGTACTGATGGCTCTCGCAGCTTTTGCATCAGTTTTTATGGGGAACGTATTGGAAGGTGGCTTGCTTCTTGCAATGTTCAATTTAGCTCATATAGGTAAGTAAAAAGTTTGGGAATGTCCTCTGGAGGACTTGGAACTTTTTTATCTTATATATATTTGTTTGTGCAGCTGAAGAGTATTTCACTAGTCGCTCGAAGGGTGATGTAAAGGAATTAAAAGAAAACCATCCAGAATTTGCTCTTGTGCTGCACGTAGACAATCAAACTTTGCCTAGTTTCACTGACTTGTCATATAGTGAAGTTCCTGTGAGTGACCTGGAAGTTGGCTCATTTATATTGGTTAAAGCTGGTGAGGTCTGTATCCTCACTTCTTTTCGGTTTAGTTGTGTTAAAAACTCTTCTATTTTATTTGTCTCTTTCTTTTGGGTTAAATGTGATATTTTACATTAGGGATGTGTTTGGTATGGAGGAAAAATGAGGAAAACAAGTTCCTTAAAAATGAGTAAAATGACTTCCCTAATAAAAGTAGGGAAAACAAGTTCATAAGTGACATTCAAAGTTCATTGTCTCTTCCCCACCCACCGAACGTTGTC
>JAJONR010017812.1:0-14848 GCA_029582245.1 Solanum etuberosum
TGATAGGTATCATAAAATTAGTCGAGGTGCGGTTCAAACACCACAAACATAAAAAATAAGATAACTATACATTTGTCTAAGAATATTCAGATGACAAAATATTTGAAATAAGACTTGGAGATGTAAAGCTTTTCATTCATATACCGTGATCAAACTCTCAATAAGCTGATTTTAGAATAAGCTGGTTCAAATCCCCATGGAGACAAAAAAATACTAAGTAATTCTTCTCATTTGTCCTAGACTTGATGAGCAGAGTTACCTGGTTCTTGTTGTTGGTGAGAGGTGATAGGTATCATAAAATTAGTCGAGGTGCGGTTCAAACACCACAAACATAAAAAATAAGATAACTATACATTTGTCTAAGAATATTCAGATGACAAAATATTTGAAATAAGACTTGGAGATGTAAAGCTTTTCATTCATATACCGTGATCAAACTCTCAATAAGCTGATTTTAGAATAAGCTGGTTCAAATCCCCATGGAGACAAAAAAATACTAAGTAATTCTTCTCATTTGTCCTAGACTTGATGAGCAGAGTTACCTGGTTCTTGTTGTTGGTGAGAGGTGATAGGTATCATAAAATTAGTCGAGGTGCGGTTCAAACACCACAAACATAAAAAATAAGATAACTATACATTTGTCTAAGAATATTCAGATGACAAAATATTTGAAATAAGACTTGGAGATGTAAAGCTTTTCATTCATATACCGTGATCAAACTCTTTCGTCATTAAAATATACATAATTTTGTATATGAGTCATTTTTATTCGCACATATTAGTTGCCTTTAGTTTTTCAAATGACTATTTTGACATGACATGCTTCAAATATATTTTCTTCTACGACACATTTGAAAATTGATATGTTGTCGTGCGTATAATTCAAACGCATTATATAATATTAAGAGATCTAACATGTAGGAGACAAAAAAATACTACTAGACAAAATATCTTTAATAAAAATCATTGCAAAGTACATGTAGTACGTACCATTATTGAAACAAAATAACAGAATTTTAAAAAATAAAAATAAAGCACACATAATAATATGAATTTAAATTTTCATTTTGTTGCATAGGGCTTCGATAAGAGATATTATTCAATGATATTAGTGAAGCACTAGATCAATTATCTGCATCCTCTGGTGGGGATTGTACGGAGGACGAAGCTCCATTTTCTAGCTGCTTCAATTGGACATTTAAGAAACCCTCAGCGGTATTTAACCATTCTTTGAACTTGGTTATGTCCTCAGCAATGAACTGGTCCATGGCCTCCCACTAACCTCTAACTCTAGCCTCGTTCATTTGATCCATAGAACGTATTTTTTTCTTTGCAGCTTTTTCCTTTGCATCAAAGTCATTTAGCCTATCATTCATTTGAATCACCTTGTTGCATGCCTCTGCAGCAGCGAGTTGTGCACCTAGATCTATTGTTGTGGGATTTATAAAACGATCAATGACTACATTAGTAGTCGGATGAACAAATGAATACGGTTTACCGGTTTGAGAAGAAATAACTATTCCAAGATCGACATCACATTCTCGAACGAGTTCACTTGCCCTTTTATATAAGCTTAAACGACGTTTTGAAAATGAAGCATATCGAGCAGCTTCTTTTTCTATTTTCTCTAATGGAATTTTTTGGCGTCCTGCTGTTTTCTTACCCTCCATGCTAGAATACAATAGAATATGTTGATCAATTGTTTTCAAGAAATGTGACTTACAAAAAAATGAATATCATGACTATTTATACACATAAATTGGAAAATTATTCACCATGATAATTAAATTTCAAGTCAAATATTGCAATGGAAAGTAATCTTTTTTTCATAATGAAAATTATAGTAGAACATTTTTATTGAATTAATACTCAAATTTGAGCTTTATGGTAAGTAAATCTGAAATTTTAATTTAAAATAGGTAAATTATTTAATATACTAAATGAAATTTATCAATTAATGATTAAGTGTTCTGAATATAATTTGATGGGTTATTAACTACATACCAAAATCTTTCATGACTATTTATACACATAAATTGGAAAATTATTCACCAAGCCAAATATTGTAATGGAAAGTAATCTTTTTTTCATAATGAAAATTATAGTAGAACATTTATATTGAATTGATACTCAAATCTGAGTTTTATGGTAAGCAAATGTGACATTTTAATTTAAAATAGGTAAATTATTAAATATACTAAATGAAATTTATCAATTAGTGATTAAGTATTCTGAATATAACTTGATAGGTCATTAATTATGTACCAAAATCTTTCAATTCCTTTATAGTAACTAAATCAAAATTTTCACTTGCTCAAATAAATCTATCATTTAACTTGGAAAGAAAAATATAGTAATATACTTACAGTTTTAAACATACATAAATCCTTCACTTAGATTGATATTCATTCAATTTGGAATGACATTTAATATAATTAAAAATTTAACTTGATCCGTAAATGCTTTAATAAATAACTATAATGAAAATCAAACTTTCGACATGTATTAAAATGACCAAATCTAAAATTCAACTTAAATTATATAAAAAAAAATTATATGCTTACTAAAATATGAGATTTTTTTTTATGACTAATTATTTTTTGGAAATGCATTATCAATTTAAAAGTTGAATTTTAGTGCAACCTTTTACGGTAGACATACTTGATTTCACTCCCTCGCATTGACTATGCCCCTTTTGGCATTAACCCACCCCACACCCACTCACGAGCCACTGAAATGATGTAACAATATCAAAATACAAGCCACTATTGATAGTTTTCGTTTTGGGCCTAATCCTATATGATTTTAAAAGAATAAATATCTTAAAAGATCACTAAACTATGAGGAATTATGTAGCAAAGTCATTAAACTTTGTTTTATATCAAATTAAGTCACTCACCTATAGTAGATTAGCATTAATGTCCATTTTTTGGTTCCCCTAAATATCCTTGCCAGCACATTAAGTAAAGTAACTTTTATGTCCTTTCATTCAAGTGCCCCAGTTTCTCTCTCATTTCGCTGCTTCGCTATCTTTTCAAAACTATAATATTTGATATCATAAAATGTATTGTTAGAGAATTAAATATAGTGCTTGACCAAGCTTCGGAAGAAAATAAGTGCTTATGAAGAGTAGCATAAGTTGTTTTTCGGAAGCTAAAAAGAGCAGTTTTTTCCTAAAAGTAGTTATTCAAAAACACTTATAAGATAAATACACGTAGAAGCACTTTTGAAGAGCTTGGACAAACAAAATAGCTATTGAAAAGTGCTTTTAAAATTTATTGATCAAATACAATTGGTACTTTACAAAAACAATGTCATTTCCGGTGCCATTATTCCTACTTCTGCAGCTATAGGTTTACATTTTTTACCCAATCTGAGAAGCAACATCCGTTGATGAATGGTTATACAATGTTAGTCCTTATGAACTAATTGTTCCACACTTTTTACTTGGCGTAGCTTGTTACATGGGTCATGAGAGGGAACTTAACATCTGTCTTCTCACCAAAAGTACTTTCTGAAAACTTGTTTCCAAAATGAACAGATTTTAAACCTTGACCAAACCGGCTATAGATGCTTATCAACTAAATACCCTTGCCAGCACATTAAGTAAAGTAACTTTTATGTCCTTTCATCCAAGTGCCCCAATTTTCTCTTATTTCACTCCTTCATTTCAAAAGTATCATATATTGATATCATAAATGTATTGTTAGAGAATCAATTATTGTATTTGGTCAAACTTTTGGGAGAAAGTAAGTGCTTATGGAGAGTAGCATAAGTCATTTTTTAGAAGCTAACATAGTTCACCTTATGGTGGATGGTCTTGACCTCAGTGTACACTTTTGAGGTTGCTAGTTCAAATCTCGCTTGAGGTTTTTAATAAGTCTTTTTTTGAAAATAATGACAAAAAAAAAGAAGAAAATGCAACAACCAGAATCGAACTCAGCATACTGTGCTTGTGAGTTGCGAAGAAGCACAATGAACAGTGTTGGGCCAATGCACCAACTCAGCTTATGTGTTTCAGATTGCACATTTAATTATATGATCCTTAATTAGGTATATACATGTGTTAACGGGTGCACGTACACCCACTCTCTCACACGTGGGTCCAACTCTGTTATGAACTAATTGGTCTACACTTCTAATTACTTGGCGGGTAGCTTATTACATGAGTCGTGAGCGGGAACTTAGCTTCCATCATCTCACCAAAAGTACTTCTTTGAGGTAACACTTTACAAAATGAACTGATTTTAAAAGCTTGATCAAACTGGCTACCGAATCTTATCAACTAAAATCCAACTCCTACATCACCTCTATTAGTCTCTATCAGTAAGTTCACATACATACTACTAATACAATTTCATAACTTAGCACAATCAATCAAAGAATTGAAAAAACAGATACAAATTCAGAAAGATACATACCAGTGCAGATCCAATCGCCAATTCGAGGAAACCACTTTGAATCATGAGGAGTTTTGTTGTCAACAAGGAGACGAGGCTGCTTACACCTATTGCAGAAACATCTGAATGCATAATTCTTATTACCGCAACTGCTACACTCCCAATCTCCTTCTCGTCCCATTCCTCTCTCTCTCTATGTTATCTTCTTCGTCTCTCCGACGAGAGAGAGGGAGAATCTCACCGGCGAGTTTCAGCTCTTTCAGTACAGCAAAGAGGGATTTATTGCCCTATTTTATTTTTGCTACTGACGGGCCGGGGAATCACGTGACTCAAGCCTTTGGCGAAAATTACACACTTACCTCTAATAACACGAGAAAATACTTATAGCTCAATATAAAATATTGATCTATATATATTTTATACAATTTATGTGTACTTTATTATAATCATAAATTCACAATGTACCTACGATTTAGATATATATTTTATACATGAAAATCACATGTATTTTTCAGAAACCTAATATGAATTTTATATAAAATAGACAATTATGAACATATTTCTTGCAAAAATTATACAATAATAATATATAAAACTGTGAGCGATACTTGAAGTTGTGAGCTAGATTAGAAAAGTGATTTTGTATACGTTTTGAAACAAAACTAGAGTTATATTTGGTAAACGAAAAAAAAATGGCATATGTTAGGTAATTCCGAATCTAATTTCATATATATATATATATATAGATAAACAAAATTCATTTTTAAACTTCACACTTGATCAGAGTAGCTTGTTTGATCAAACTTCAAAATCTGTTTATTTTGAAAGTGTTCTTTTGTCCAAAGTGCTCTTAGAAAAAAATACTTTTTGAAAAGTATATTAACTAAACAATTTAAAATGCATTTTTACCAACATTAGAAGCAATACATTGTGCTTGGTCAATGTTTCAAAAGTCCTTCTAAGAAAATAACCCCTATTTTTAAGCTTCTAAGAGGATTAAGGAGTTTAGGGATGGCAATATATTGGACGGGGCGGGGAAAATTTAAGGCTATGCGGGATGGAGTGGAGCGAATCAATCTCCAAGCGGGTGCGGAAAATTATACAAATACGAGTCTCTTCCCATATTTGTTAATGTAGTTTTACAATATGCATTTAAGCAACTCTAGTAGATAACTAGCTTTGCAGTAGTGAACATTTAAATATGTATCTACATGAGATGTCTCATGCAAGAGTAATATATTCAATCATAAAACAATGAAAGAAATTATAAAATATCATGTTCTATAAAATAAAGAAAATGATAAAATATATATTATTTTTTTAAGAAAGTCTCAACTTGTAAATACTAAATAAAAACTTGGACACTCATCTATGGCTGCATTGACAAATACTGAAGCAAGAAACAATGGAGTAGGTCTATAAAATAGTTATAGATGAAAATTTTGCTAGCTAATAGCCTGATAAAATAATTTTAAAACAATTGTTAAATTATTCTAAATATATCAATGGTGCTTTATAAATTTTGTGTCAGAACTCCGACCGTCGTGATTGACACCCACACTAAATAACCGTGTGGGAGAACCAAAGTCTAACCCGAAACCAACGCAACACCATTTAAAGAGACCAAGTTCATCATAAATAAAGAAATAGTTTAGTTGGCTAGAGAATTGGGTCCCCATAAACTCGACCCAATAGCCAAAACATCTAAATGCGGAAATTAACCCATAAGATCTGAAAGTCATCATAACAAAAACTTAAAATAGTCAATTGGGGATGCAACCCAGAAACTAAATATAAAGTCAATTATTATTGTCTATGTCCGAAAATATGGACAAGAAACAGGGAAGAACCCATTGCACCTCGAAAGATGTAGCTCACCTTTGAATTTGGATCAAGTGTCTCTCAACTGAAGTCTCGGATCATCTGCTGGAAGATTAGGTGCACTCAATAAGAAAAGAAACAAGTGCAGTATTAGTACACAAACCACCATGTATTGATAGGATCACACAGCCAGTGCAATATACACATATAAACAGTTCTCTACCAAATAGTAACACAAAGCAATATACAATATAACAACAATTATCAGTCACACGAATACTCTCAGTCACATGTCACGAAACAACAATGCATGAATCAACCAATGCCATAAACATGTCTCACATGATAATAATACAAACATTGATCCTCTCATGGAACCTCAAGCATATACTTGGTCCTCTTACGGAACCCAAACCAAACTATCAGTATCATACCAGATGTGGTATCCGAATCGACCGTATATAATCATACCAGGTGTGGTACCCTAGCCAACCAACAATATCATGTACTGGCTTGATACCCGAGCCAACCAACAAGCACATCAAGCATGCATAATCACATAGCACAATAATCATGCATAATCACATAGCACAATAAATAAGACCACTTGAACCCACAAGTTACAATTACACGTTCATTTCATATGTTTCCCTACCATGCGTGGTATTCAAGCCAACCAATAATATCCTATACCGGCGTAATACCCGAGTCAACCAACAAGTACATCAAGCATGCATAATCACATAGCACAATAAATATGCATAATCACATAGCACATTGAACAAGACCACTCGAACCCACAAATTACAGTTACAAGTTCATTTCATATGCTTCCCTACCACGCATTGCACAAATGAGACTACAAAACAGTAGGCATGCATACACAGATAATTGGAGTCATACAACGATCACCTACCTCAAATCAAACCACTTGAAAATTCTAAATAGCCCGAGCTTTTCCCTTGCAAAATGTTTTGACTTGTTCTTGGTTTAAAATAAGCAATGCAAACAATAATCAATTACTAATGGCATATTATTTTATTCGGATTATGAACAAATCACAACCCTGCCCAAAAGTAATTGTCCTCCCCAACTTAGGGCTCCTTGTTACACCCAAACGCACACGCAAGTGTACGTGATCGTGCAAGTAATAAAGTAGCTTTTTTTAAGAGCCGGATGTCATACCCACATAGACTTAAGATTAGGTTATCTTTGATTTTTCCAATAACTATAAATTAACGCAAGTGTTTCCAGAAATATTTATGCATTATTCTAAGTGATCAATTATTTAAAGTAACTAAGTAAACTAATATGATTCAATTTCAAGTTGGAGTTAAAACAATGACTTGAGAAATTTCAGGGCTGCATCCTGCTTTGGATTCATGCATATTATATCATATAATGGACGTCAACTAGTTATCGAATCACTGATTACAGGGTTAAATGTATGAGCATGGTCTCTGACCTCTAATCGCCTACCGTAATTGACAGTCTAACTACACCATTGAGCGGGGATAGACTGAACCACTTACGGAGCATTACATTTTCATCTTGTCTATTAACCAAGTAAGGTCTCTAGGTATATCATTATCCTAGATACAAATCAACCCTAATTCTAGAGAAGATCGTACTCCTTTTGTCCCACGTTTTATCCTTCTATTCCTCTCTCGAGTTCAATTCAGACAATGAGTTTATTTAAATTGTGGTCAATCACGAAATACTAAATTAAGAACAAAAGAGTGATTCAAACGAAAACCAAAATCAATCCATCACATTTAATAGTATACAATCACCCAATAGCCGTAGTCCTAGAACAAGGGAATTTAGCTACTCATAATACAATTCTCAATCTTAAATATTCAATAAGCATAAGAGAATAAAATGAAGTAAAGATTAGGAATTAACCCTAAAATAGAAGAGATAGCTCTCCAAGTCGTCATTCTCCAAAAACCAGAAAAAGAATAACTAAAATAATAAAATTCGAGTCTATTTATATTTTGAGAAAAATCAGCAAAAATCATGGACTTGTGTTCGCGACGCGGAGGTGTCTTGCAATTTCAGCTTTTATCAACTCTTACTCTCCACGACGCGGAGAGGATACACAGTCTTCTGCCTTGAACTCATGCGTGTGGTGAAATAATTAAATCCCTCTCCGCGACGCGAAGTGGATATGGATCAATGTATTTTTCCATTTTGACTTCCTTTTTCTATTTGACACTTTATCATTCATGCTCTCACGCTTGGACCCAATCTTCACTTTACGAGCTGCTACTTTTGTGCGCTTTTTTCCTTCCGTTTCCCAACCTACAAACACTAATCATATTAGTTAATCATAGTGCAATACGTGACTCAAACACTATTAATAACTAAAGAATTTTTCCTCAAACTCAGCTAAAGCATGGGAATTGTTTGGATCCAAGGCATATGAATACGCCCGAGATCATCCCCCACACTTAGAGCTTTGTTCGTCCTCGAACAATTCACATTCCTATTACCTAGACCTAGACTCACTAACAATAGCATTTGTGCTTCAGCTACTTACTTTCATGAATCTTTTTATCAAGCCACAATAAGCATGTTTTCATTCACACCTGGCCTTGGCTATCATATAGACACCACATGAATTTTACTCTTAACTCAACAACTTTTAGCAACTTAAACATTAAAACTTCATGCTATCCATCATATGTCACATATTTTTCATCAAACAAGTACCCCTCATGCAACGAAAGTAGTCCACAAACTCACTCACAAGATTTAGTATAATGTATGGACTTATCATCAAGAATCAAACCTCATACTCACAAAGAACATTTACATGTATGCACATAGAATCATAGACTTGCTCATTATGTATATCTCTACTAATTAAGTATGTTTTGAAAAGAATCAGATAGAACTTTCACGGGTTGTAATGTAGACTAGGGGACGGGTAGGAAAACTATATAATAGTGACTTACACTTCCCTAAGCACTGTGTACGTTTTAGACTTCGTCGCCTCTTTATTTCCTTTTCTTTATTTTCAGCCCTCTCATTAACAATCATATCACAAGTAACTCGCATCATTTCATGAATTCCCCAAAGATCTTTATTCCGTTTGTCATTTTTTTATAATTTTTTTTATATGTGGCTCATTCTTTCAATGAGAGCTTTTTCATCACCTTGCGGCTGTCATTGGTCACCTTTTGACACTTAAACCATCTATTGACTTTCAATTCTACTAATTCTAATTAGTCTATGCTACAGTGCTTAGGCAAGCAGGGTGCAAACAACTAGGGATTCAATAAAATGGTTCAGGTAAAAATGTGACTACCAACAAAAGGATACGTGCTCAAAGGGGCTACTAGTGATAGTATATATGATAAGGCTAAAATTTCTGAACATATCAAAGGAGGCCTATTATCATTTCCTAAGCAAAGCAACACATTCAATTTCACTTCAACAACATGCTGGGCAAGTTCTAGAGCAATGTGACTCAACTACGACGACTGACTCAATCTTAAGAAGAAAAATCTTTTTGTATTTTGTACGTTTCAAAGGGACTATCCTTGGTCAAAGAACTGAAAACAAACTCCAAGGAACCTAAAAATAAAATAAAATAAAACGAAGCTACCATTGTTCAAACTACTATATACGTCAGAGATTACTCACACCTTGTCCCCAATGTGACAAAACATCAGATTTATCAAGTATAGAGGTAAGGTGAAGCACTCCCTGATCAATCCTCCATGGTATCCACGCCATCGACCTTTTCTACGGCCTACAGTGGATCCACATCCGTTGTGTTGGAGTCATAGTCCACATCAGAGCCTATGCAAAGCCGATCCTCATCTGTGGGCACATCATCATTCACAAGCTAAAAGAACTCTGGCTCGATGCCTAGTATGGTCCTTGTATGCACATTTAGTGGATGATTATTGTCCACCTCCCTAAGTTACTCCGCAGTTGAAAGCCCTACATCTATTCATGTGCCGCAATATCTTTAGCCCATACATGTGGGCCATAATCAGCTCATCACATCGGTGTCGCTCCGCAATGGTAAGTGTAGGACCATACTCATTGTTAGGCATTTTCTTCTTTGTCACATCTACTGGTACAACAAAGAGTGGTGCCATCTAGTCCAAGATCTCATCAGAAACACCTGCAGCTCGATACAAATGAGTTGTCAAGCCCCCAAAAGCATACCTATGACCTTGATGCACACGGGCCTTTCTCATTACAGATTTCAGTACTACACCGTTGTTTAGTTCAGTGTTGGTCATCAGAGCATACACCATATACATTTTTTCACGAGTGATGTCCATATAATGCAACCCGGAAATCAAGCAATTCATTACGATCTTCAACCACACCTGAGCCTTCCTAATCATGTGAGCATATGGAAATGATTGGTGAAACCTCTTTCAACTGTGCTTCGTCCACCGAACCATAGACTGATGCCCACAGAGAGTGTGTCGAATGGTCAGGTAAGGTGGGTGAATGTTCAAGCCCGTCAATACCAAGAGGTCAGTATCCGCAGTGCCCTATATGTCATTCAATACTGCCAAAGTGAGAGTAACATCAACTCTTCTCACCCTCACAAAATGTGACCTTGATTATGTTGCCCATTTCGCATAGAACTCCCAAACCACGTGGAGGTTGCACTCCACAGGCTCAGAAAAAATAAACTCCATGTGGAGCTCTTAGATGTGCCTCATAATCTGGGGAAAGTCCCTAGCCAAACTATCTCACTCAATGCACACATTAGAGAAGTATCGAGCCTCTGTGTGCTTCTTCCACCACGTTTTACCCTCATTGCTTACAACCTTCAATCCAAAATGGCGTGTTTGCCCATGAGGTATTGTCGGTGTGGAAGGAACATTTCCCCCACTACGGTGTAACACCCCGAACTTTGAAAAGGTCTAAAGAGGGGTTCGTACAAGTCACCCATCAGTTTTAAGTTTTGGATCAACTTCAAACAATCATATCTCTTAGCACAAAAAAATTAGGTGGCCCATGACCTATCAAGTTAAAGGTCTTTGAGTCCTCTTTTCAACGCCGCCAAGTTAGCTTCATTTAGAGCTCGGGGTAAAAAGATATGCCTGTTTTAGTGAAGCCTCTCTTTTAAGGTGCCTCAACTGTTTTAGAGGGTTAGTTTGGTCTTTTCCCATCCCTTCTAAGCCTAGCCACATTTTTTCTTCACCTAATTAAGGGTATAATCAGCATTACAACATCGTTTCATGCTCTTTAACACTTAGAGGAATCAAAACAAGGTTCTAAGAGGAGAAAAAGCTAGATTTCAAGTGTATTCAAGTTTCCATCGATTTTCGACAAGAACCTTTGTTCTTTCCAGGTATGTAAGGCTTCTCAAAGTGTTGGACTTGTTCGTCCTCACGCCCTACACCTTAATTTAGTTAGAAATCATTACATCTAAAGAATCCATTCATAATTCTTGATATTGAATTCAGTTCTTTAATAGTTGAGGTTTTGATGTCCTTCGTTTTTGAGAATCTTATAATGTTGTTCATGCTTAAATCACATGAACCCCATTGATTTGTAAAGTTATGTTTTCAAAAGAAATTGTATGGAAGTTCTTATGTATTGGTTTTGGGTTTGAAAAACAAGAAGAGTTCAGGAAGAATTTCTCAATTCTAAACTAATTTGGGGTCCTAATTTTAACTTGAAAATTCATCGAGATGTTGGGGAGGGCCCTAGGGCGGCGTGCCAGAATTATGCTAGGCCTGGTCCCCAATAGTTCAGGCCCTGCTGAGGCGACACGCCAACAGTGCGCCCAGGACTGGCTCCAGTAGTTTGGGGCCTGGTGCCCCGCGCTAGCAGTGCGCCCCAGGCCATTTCCTGAAGTTTGAGGCATGGTGCCCCGCGCCAGCAGTGCACCAGAGGTTGCCAGGCCAATCTCTCATTGTTTCATCCGACGCATGTTCCTTTAAGTTGTGGCCATGCTTTACTTCCTTGTATTAGCTCCTATAGGCTCCATCTACTTTTGAAAATCCCTGCATATCCTAATTATACGCCTTAATGCACATTCAAAACTAAATTGAGTTTAAAAGAAAAGTTTAAGAGTTTTATGGAGTTATTATTGAGAGTTCTTTTTAACCAACAATGATCTTAAACTAAGTATTCCCAAATGTAACATTTTTACATTGACAAAATAGAAACTTTGATTTCTAAAAAGAGTTTATGAGTTCAGGATATTTCAGAGCAGTTACCTCTTTAAAAAGAGTTATTTTGAGTAATTACCCTAGAACAGAGAAAGTGTATTTCTACTTGAGCATGAGCACATATATTTTTGGGAGTAGTATTGTGCACCGATATGGAGATGAGTTCAGACAACTCACATTCCTCATAAACAATGTAGTAACATAGGTAAAGGATCGTACTTTTTAGACGAATCATTATTGCTTTCGAGCATAGCTTAGTGGATCCACTTAGTTGAGGTGTTCTATACCCCGACAAGGTATATGATAGTTCTGGCAGCATGGGCGAGACGTTGTATCATGACATAGCTCATAGTGATGGTTGTCAGTTAGAGAATCTCTCAAATAAGAGTAAAGAGTAATTTATTGTATTCTTATATACATCCTTGAGTTAGTATCTTTTATTTATAAAGCTTTAAAATTTCATCTTTTATTATTGCTTTTGTATTGAGTTAAGTTGAGGTGAGTATTCTTCTAATCTTATCAATTCAGTTGTCCATGCATTCAGTTTTCTTTACATACTCGTACATTTAATGTACTGATGTCATTCAACATGCATCTTATTATAATACAGATACAGGTGTTCAGGGTCATCAACATGTGTTTCGTTGAGATCACTTGCACTTTAGTTAGCTTTGGTGAGCCTCCTTACTTTCCAAAGGATTTCGCGGTTATTTTCTTGTTATTGTTGAGTTGTCGTGGGTCTTGTCCCGACATCTATCCTAGTATTAAAGGCTTCATAGACAGTGAGAGTTAATGAGTCTCTCATTATATTCCTTTCTGTTTTGAGATCTTGAGACTATTACTTATACCTTATTAAGTATTTCCAGACATTTAATTGAGTTAAGTTTAATTGAGACTATTGAGTTTAAATATGCATTCAAAGTTCCCCATTTGCTTGAGTAAGTCTTCCGCAAAGCAGTCAACCAGACTAAGGGTTCGCTTGGGGACCATCGATGGTTCTTGAGTGCCGGCCACGTCTAGGGTGTAGACTCGGGGTGTGACATACACACTCTCTTCCTCTGGCTTGAGGAGGCCACTTCCTTACCGGGGCATTGGGTTCCAAACATATTAACCTGCAAAACAACAACATACCATCCCAATTTAGTTCACAAGACTACACAAATTAATCAAAAGGCGTGGGTGGTGAGAGGAAACCACCTCACACTTACTAATGTGTACTACTCACGCTAAGCAATTCGGTACTCAGACTTCCCTACATTAAACTCAACACAAGGTGAGTAGCACAAATTAGCCAATTCGATGAATCACCGACAAACCCACACATCGTTTGTATTTATTCAATAAGAAACCTCATGTCTAGCCACTATGATCAATAATAAAGTGTGACTCAAGACTTCACACGCAACACAGAAAGCACACACACCACGCACCCTTACTAAGCATACATGAATTTCACAACCCAAGCCAAATACCCACATTTTCAATCACATATACAACCAATTGCATCACACATTATCCCATACTTAGACTTCTTGTCATAATTTCGCAAACAACAAAGCACTTCACATAGTGTTTCTATTAAAGAATTTGAAACACGCTACCCCTAATCCCCCATAACATATGTCGAACCCACCAAACCCATAAATTCGTCCCCGAAATGGACCTATTTGAGTACATTTAGGTGCCCCATAAAAGCAATAATCAAGGCAATTTCACACAAATACTACCACCAAACTGTGTACACCAAACTCTAAGCCAAACCAAAAGAAAAAAAAATAGTACATACCTTGGTCGCTGAGGAAAGGAGAAAACTTTGAAGAGAATAGAGTAGAAGTAACTATGTGTTACGTTTCTGAGTGCGTAGATTGTGCGTAGGGAGAGAGAGAGAGAGACTAGGTGAATTTAGGGAAGGTGAAATGGGTATTAGGGTGAAATAGAGAGTTGAAGTGAAGAAGAATAAATGAATTTGGTGATTTGGGGGGATTAAAAGAGAGGGTGGGCTGGTTATTAGGAATTTAGACGGGTAAAAGCCCGTCAGATTAACTGAAAGAACTTACATGCTCTGCCACGCGGCTGCAATACACAGTCTTCTATTTCATGCTGGAAATTAATTCCCAGTGAAAGAAAATACTCACACACTCCGCGACGCGCCCCTGACATGTTCCACCTTTATTTTTGACGAGAAATTTAATTCTTGTCGAAATCAAAGTAGTACCTTAGCTCTGCGACGTGCTCCCGTTACAAAGTCCTCTATTAACACTGGAATTAATTGCCAACGTAATAAAATCCAAGAGCCATCTCTGCGATGCGGCTTCAATACGGAGGCTTATTCTCTAAAACTTTTAAGAAAAACACCAAAATTAGAAAAACCGATGGGTTGCGGTCGTGGCACGACTCATATTTTTGTGTTTTCTCTATTTTTAATATATATATATATATATATATATATATATATATATATATATATAT
>JAJONR010017813.1:0-18510 GCA_029582245.1 Solanum etuberosum
GGGGTGTTGCTCAGCCCCTGACCCCCTCAAGGGTGGTTAAAGAAAAGATTGACTATTTGTACACAAGTGTTGGAGGGGTGTGAAACCATACCATGAGTTATAGAAGGCAAGAACATCTTATTAAATTGTGTTTCCTCGTGATTGATGCCATGGTCATGTTGTACATTGGCACTACTGTGAAGACTTGTATTCCCCTCTCCCAAGTGCCTAATCTCTAATTCAAGTATTCTTTAACTAGTGTACGATGGGAGCTCAATGTTGGAGCTTGCAGCAAATTTCAAGTGGGGTGACCAAATAATTTGTTCCTGCAGCATCCAAAGCTGTATCTGGGCTGTACGAGAAGCATGTGAAGGATTTTTGACCGATCCCATTTGTTTGGAGATACGGTAAAACAGAATAGGGGTGCAGACATACAACTTCTTTTTCTTTTCCTTTTTTCCTCTACGCCATCGTGATAGGTGTATGTGAAAGGTAGAAGATTATAGCTCTCTCTATAGAACAATTCACCAGAGACTTCTCTAAGAAATCTCTAATATCAGCTTGCATTTGTTGTAGCTTCCCATTGCCCGTTGTTCGGGAATTTATTTTTAGTTTTTGCTGAAATATTCATTGAAGTTGTATCATTTCCTTGTAATGTGTTCTCTAAATAGGTGGTATTTACTAATAATATTTGAAATTGGGAGCAGCTGAGTTCAAGAACTGTGATACATTATAAAGGTCATTGCATTTGTTAATATGATTGGCAAAAACATTAGTTGGTTAGTGTGGCCAAGGTTACTGGGCTTTAAACATGTAACTGGACTCATAATTTCCACATAATGTGATGACTAACAAAATAATCTTTGATGTTATCCCGTGATAGGGTAAAATTAAGGCGGTACTTCATTCTTGTAAGCAAGGAGAATAAATTAAGGGTATGTTTCGGTATATAAGTAAAAAAATATTATCTCAAATAATCTAGATATGGAAGGTGAGGGTGAAGGTGATGTGTGTTAGAGGGTGAGGACTAAATCAATGTGGCATGCGTTAGCTTGTGTAACTTTGTTTGGAAAGTCAGTTTTAAGGTGATTGTTTTTTTCAAAAAACTGACAAACAAAGTCTAAAAATATTTTCCTTCATACCGAACACACCCTAAGTAACCAAATTTTAGGATTCATTCAAATTATTAGATTCATTCTTCTAGTAGTTAGCTTTGACATCATGATGCGACTACTCATTGGTACTACGCAAACGTACATACTTGCAAGTGACCAAATGATAATTCTTATACTTGTCTATAGTTTGAACTTATTACATATTGCGCACTAATGTATGAACAACAAGATTTATGACAAATGTCTTGCCCGTTTGATTGAATTTAAACATGTCAAAATGAATTGAATCAATAACGGAGAGTTATTACTCAATTCCATACAAAAACTAATTAGTTGATTGAGATGGAATAATCATAATTAACTTAACTTGTTCAACTCTTATAAGATCTAATTTAACCCTAATGTTGTGGAATGAAGTTTACAAAAAATAAATTAAGAATAACCTGAAAGGAATACAACGTAACTAAGGAACCGATATTTGTAAGACCATATATATACATAATACAACAAAGACACATGTGATGTCCATCGTCACCCATGTTACTTCATTTATTTGAGCTATACGTGACAACAACATTAATTATTCTAGTACCTAACAACCAATAAGTAAATAGTACTAATATAATTAGTTAATCATCTTTTTAGCTTACTAATTTGCCAAATGTTGTCGTTGTTGAACCAACTTGTTAAGCATAAACCTATGTTAAGTCACTATTGTCTACCTAATTAAGCCAATTATTTCGACTTAATTACTTTCTAAGAATATCTCCTTAATTATGATATGTCCTTATCCATAGAAACTTTTAATATGCAAGAATAGCTTAGTGGTTTAGAATATAATACACGTTAGAGGCTAAATACAGAAAAGTTTGAATAATTTAGTGGATTTGGACAACAAAGATGTGAAATTTGATGTCTATGAAATATAAATTAGGGATGAATTAATTAATATTTGAAATATTGAGGTGAAAAATAAAGAAAACTTAAAATTAGAAGGAATAAAAAAAACATTAAGTGATTCTTCTCATCTGTCCTAGCTTTAGTGGACATAGTTACCTGATACTTGTTGCTAGTGAGAGATGACAAATATCCCGTAAAATTAATCGAGATGCGTGAAAGATAGCAAGGACACCACGTCATAAATTTTGTTTTAGAAAAAACATTATTCAACCCAAGTTCCAGTAAAGCAAAAACATGTTTGGACAGTTCTACTTTTCTGGTAATTTTGTAAGTACTATTGTGTGGCTCTCATGATTTTGTGAGTATTATTGTGCGAAGGGAAACTTTAGAGCAGGAAAGTTATCTCCTAGATTTTGAGTTTAAGCCGTGAAATCAATTATCAATGCTTATATTAGAATAAGTTGTCTATATCACAATTCCGTAATCTTATCATGAATCATGAATAAATACGAAATGCTTTAATTAACCTGAGAAATTATAATTTTTTCCTTCATATTTTATAGTGTTATATTTGATTTTCTAACGGTTTCGGTGCATGTGATACTGTCCGATTGTGTGCGTGCCTGTTGGGCTATATCAACTCAAGTACAGTATAGTATAGTTGCATTAGTGTGATATTGTCCGAATTGAATAAAATTTGTACGATTTCTTTCAAATGTCTCATATCATTAATTCAGAGTATTTTACCGTTCTATAGATAACTTTCAAGCTAATTCTTTCAATTAAAATAATAAAATATCATTCACGTATTCATTAATATTCCATTTGAATTAGGTTTTGTGTAACCCATCTCGTTGATTCATGAGTCTTCCTCTCATATTAAATTTCACGTGGAATATTACCAATTTATCACAATCCAATTTCACGAGTCTTCCTCTCGTATTAAATTTCACGCGGAATATTATCAATTTTTACGTTTTCTTGCACGCTTTCTTCTCTCCAGCTATCACTAGTATATCTGTATATGATAAAGATAGTAAATCAAGCCTAGCGAAGGCCACACTATTTTCTCTCTGGAGACTTTGTATATTTTTAACTATCAATATAAAATGAAAAATGAAATCGCTTGTAATATAAAAATTTGAAATCACACGAATCACTCACTTTATGTCATAAATTCATCTCCGTTAAAATTTAATAAGAAAAAAGATGGAGCGCCATACCAAGAGCACATGGCGGTAAATGCACGTGACATTCTATCATCAAGCCATGTTGCTGCAACATTCAAAAACTTGGAACTACGTGAATACTCCCCCCCCCCCCCTCCCCCACCCATGAACGATTTTCAAAGGTGAACTCAATATTTTCGATACGAAATATAAATTTAGATATAACGATCAATTAAAATGACAAAAAATACACTCATAAATTCGTTTATGTCCCACCACCCTATCTCAAAAGACTATTTTATTCTAGTCCCAACCACCAATATTTCATTTCTGATTCCACTTAAATGTATAATCCCCTATGTAATTAATCCCTTAATCACAAGATATAATCAAGATTTGGCAAAATCTTAATTAGACAGGACAAATAAATATTCTAAGGCCCTATGGCTGTTACATAACCAGACAAAACCACCAGGCCGTACCTTTACCGTATTCATCTACTCACATGGCTTGTCCCAACTGTTTTTTTTCCTCTGCAAATTGTTATGCGTGTGGGGTTCTTAATTAACACTTGCTTAATATTAAACCATTAATTAATTAACCCTCTTCTTGGTTAACTGACAAATAACTCTTATCCCTATGCCAGATTAGTTTAATATCGAGAGTTAAAATGAACAATAAGTACATAACCAGTACCATTAGGAGGATCTGGCCGTACGATTCTTCATCTAATAAAAGGGATTAATTAGTTAATTAATTATTGATTATACAGATAATTATACGGACATGAATTAGGAAATCGGATATGACACTTGGTCCGCTTCGCTGGAATACAGATCATTGTATGAAAAACTTTATATTATGTCGAACCATATATATGTAAACAATAATAAATTGCTATATGTAGAGTTATTTATTTACTTATTAATTGTTGATAAATACATAAATGGTCAATCAAATCAAAAGAATCATTATTGATCTTCTTTATGTGGAAGTGGCATAAACCGAAGGTGATAAAAATTATTAGACATAAAAATAAAAAATAATTGTTGCCATCAATTATCAAAATAGAAAAGTTTATACATATAATCACCATACAAGTTTCAACGTAGACTAATTAATTAAGTGTACGAAACAAAATCATAAAACTATTAATTACGGATTTGATTATAACATTAGGGGCTAATAACACATCAAATTCCAGAGATAAGTCCAAAACTATCACGATAAATCAATCATTAAGTGCTTGACAACTTGTTTAATCCTCTCCTTTCTACAAAGCTAATAATCTTAATCAGGAATGTTCTAGGCATTAAATCACTTTAATTTCCTAAGTGCCTTTTTACTATAGTAGATAAGTTTCACAAGCAAATTATACAAAAGGGGGAAAAAGGAATAATCACTGATCAATATCCATATATATGAAGATTTAAGTGGCAATTAAGAATCAATTTTGTTATCTTCCTTTTTATAATAATGCTAAATAATGTTCAAGTAAAAATTGGTCTACTTTCTAATTACATTGTCGGTGTTAATTATATACTAATATTGATTATTTCGTGTGGCAGTATATTTTTGTGTTTGGCTAATTGGCTTGGAATCAAGACGTTTTTTGGATGGACTTTTGCTTGTCATTTTTAATAATTTAATAAAATAATATTGAACATTAGTTAATAATTTAATATAAATATTATAATGAAGTATTTATCTTAATTATTGTTTTTCAAAAAAAACATACAAAGCCTAAAATGAACGAAGAGGATAAAGGTAAATTAATATTTTATTAGCTTTAAAAGAATGATTTTTTTTTGTTTGTTTAAAAAAGAATAACTTTTTTTGACAACATTTTAATTTCAGTTTTTCAGGTGGAATGTTTCAGACCATAAAATTAAACGATATTCTAGTACATTTGATATAACTTTAATTTATGAGCACAAAATTGAAAAGCTTTTTATTTGCGAAAATTAAGTAATTACATGATATAAGATAACATGATCGCTAAAAGTTCCTACCATTTGAATTAGTTACAAAAAACTCTCTTTTTCCTTCTCTCTCTTAACATCCGAATACATCATTTCATTTCTATCAGATACATTACACATTTATTGTGTATAATGTATCTGGTACACATGTTTTTGTTGTTATCAAACCTAAATCAGAACAATGTATCGTGATTAACTGATTATTGTAATTGGAAAAACTTTTGACTAGAATGTGGCACACAATAGAGTATTGTTGAGTAGTTTGAATACTATTTAGGGTGAGATAAGTGATTTATTTAATGTAATAATAAATCCTGAAGAGAGTTGGACCGTATACGGAAGAAGCATACGGCACTCTCCGACATAACTGCTCTCCACTTATAACCCCAACCCCATAACACTGCTTCTCTGGGCCCGCCCCCACTTCCTTTATTAACCTACAACCACATCCATCCCCACTCATTTTACCATTTTATCCCTGCTTCAATTAACTCCCTCTCTGTGTTTTTGTATTTAATTCATATATTATAATAAAATTGAATAATTTCTCTTTCTTTTTATTGTTCAAGGAATATCTATTTTACTTAACAAACAACGATAATGATATTTTTATGAAAAAAGCAAAAGAAAATCATGATTATTATATCTTTGATACAATCTATTTAGCTACGATTTAAATGCATTTAAAAAATATTGAGGGGTAAAGTAGGGAAAAGGAATATTAGCGGTCACAATCAGAAAAACCCGAAATGTCTCCTCAGAAGTGGATCTTCCCACGTTATGAATGTTGCTGCTCTTGTATTCTAGTAATACCCACTGCTTTTGCTTTCTCAACAGAGAGAGAAAACACACCGCCGCTAATCTTCGCCGCTCCGCCACTTCCACCGCCGCTCTCTTCATCAACCTCCAACTCTTTCTCATTCCTCATTATCACTTTTTTCCAGCTTCCTGCTCAACTCACTCCCTTCAAAGTACAGAAAAATAAGCTCATTTTCCACGCTTCAAACTGTTGTACTTTTCGCTGAAAGCTCTACTTTCAAGCTTTTCTTCGAAGTAGAACTCCTTACTTAGCTATTTTTCTCAATTTCAATTCCAACAAATGTACAGTTGATTTTTGAAAGAGAAGAAAACACTACCCAGCTAGCTGGTTAATTACTAATTAGAAAATTCTGACACATACTAAAAATGTAACTCTATTTTTTTTGGAATGTAGCTTATTTTTTATTAATTTATTAAAATTTAGGAGAATCTGTAACGGCGGTAGAGTATTTTATATACAAAGAGTTTTTTCTGGTTTGAGGCGGAGAACTTGATGGTTTACTATGAAGAATTTCAATTGGTTTAAGCAAATAGCGAATAATGGGAAATTAGAGAGGCGACTTTCATTGGGTGAGTACAAGCGAGCAGCGTCATGGTCCAAGTATATAGTATCATCAGGGGCGGCGATAAAGGGAGAAGGAGAGGAGGAATGGAGTGCCGATATGTCGCAGCTGTATATTGGGAATAAATTTGCTTCAGGAAGGCATAGTAGGATTTACAGGGGAATTTACAAGCACAGGGAAGTGGCTATTAAGCTTATTAGCCAACCTGAAGAAGATGGAGATTTGGCTACTTTTCTCGAGAAGCAGTTTACTTCTGAAGTTGCTTTGTTGCTTCGGTTAAAGCATCCAAATATCATCACTGTAAGTATGGTTTATTATTTCGTGTTGGTTTTTCATTGATTTAAATTTGAAAAACTCTGCTTCAAAGTAGTAATAGCAGAGATTTTATTAGCATTTCATATGAAGGGACTTTTCCTTCTCAAATACTGCAATTAGATTGCCAACGGTGCCGAGGGTAATAAATCTATGGTATTCCTAATAAGATGGTTTTCTTCACCTTACTGATTTTAATGAGATCTCAAGACGTCGTTGCGTAACTGCATTTGAACAGTAGTCCCAGGGAATTATTGCTCCCTGGCGAGTCGTGGCATGAAAGGGGTCGGAGCAGAATAAGTTGGCTAGCTCTGACCATCAGCCATGGAGATTTTTTGGAGATGAATGGGGAATGGATACTGGAACTAATATGGAAATTCAATTAAAGGTGGCATCTGGAAGGCTATACTATGTTATTTCATTTGCCAATTAATGATCAATTTATGCACCCAAGGATGTGGCCTAGTGGTCAGTGAAGTGGTTGAGAACCATGATGTCTCAGGTTTGAATCCCCGTAGAGGAAAAAAAATACTAAGTGATTCTTTCCATCTATTCTAGCCTTGGTGGAAAGTTACCTTGTAGTTGTTGCTGGTGGGAGGTGGGTGGTATCCCGTGGAATTAGTCGAGATGTGCGAGAGTTGGCCCAGACACCATGGTCATAATTTATTTATTTTTTTAAAAAAAGGTCGGTGACGGTTGCTTCTACTCTTAATTTAGGAAATCTATTTCTAGCAGAACCAAACAGGAAAATAAGAACTGAGAAGAACAGATATTTACTGATTGGTATATCTTTATTAGAAGGCAAGCGATTCCATATTTGCTACTTCATACATGATTTCTTAAGTAGCAGCAATACCATTGTTGGCAATTTGGCATAAAAAGATACAAGCATTTATCACGTTTTTTGTTTAATAAAAGCACCAAGTACATGACTATCCATAGACTGATCAAGTTGCTGTCCACAACCTAAGTTATGTTGCTCGGATCCTCAAAAATGCTGCCACACCTGTGTCAGATCCTCCAAAAATACACAACTTTTGGGGATTGACACACAGCCGACTTTTTTTAAAGAATCCAAGTGACATAGAACCTAGCACATTCACCTTTTCCAGTATGTCAAACTTGAAATCTATAGATCAGCTCCCTCATCCTTGATTTGTAAAGAGATATGATTGTGCTGCCTGCAGGAATTTCATGTTCAGAGTACCCTCTTTGAAATACGTCTATCAGAGTTTCTTAACACACTGTTGATTAGGGATTTGTTGACATATTTTGATTTATCATAACTACTTATTGGTAAATAGTTATCATCTGAAAACATGTCTTGCGGTAATGCATGAAATTGCCACTTGTTTTGACTTGTTCCATTTCTTCTGGCTCTCAAATGCAGTTTATTGCAGCATGTAAGAAACCACCAGTATTTTGCATTATCACCGAGTACGTACCTGGAGGCTCCCTTAGAAAGTACCTTCATCAGCAAGAGCCGTACTCCGTCCCTCTCAATCTTCTTGTGAAATTGGCCCTTGACATTGCACATGGGATGCAGTATCTTCATGCTGAAGGGATACTTCACAGAGATCTGAAGTCGGAAAATCTACTCCTTGATGAGGATATGTGTGTGAAAGTAGCAGATTTTGGGATATCATGTTTAGAATCTCAATGTGGTAGTGCAAAGGGGTTCACCGGTACATACCGGTGGATGGCGCCAGAAATGATCAAGGAAAAGAACCACACAAAGAAGGTTGATGTGTATAGTTTCGGTATTGTCTTATGGGAACTTTTGACTGCATTGACACCATTTGATGACATGACCCCCGAGCAGGCGGCGTTTGCAGTCTGCCAGAAGGTATATTCTCTGTCCACCATGGCATATTGGTTTTCATCAAGATAAATAGCGTACTATTTCATACGTCTCTGGATCTGAATTTGTTCCACTAAATCCCATGAATCTCTATATGTTTGACGTACTCATTCTGAATTGTCATTTTATGTTACATTTGTTAGTCCTGTTTCTGTTGTTATGGTTCTCCTTAATGATAAATGGGATGAGGAAGCTACAGCTGAGATGTTTTCCCCTTTGGAAATATACTGAGGTTACCATGAGACTCACATCAGTAAGTCAATGTTCTCTTCTCTGGCTTGGAAGATGAATTGAGACGGACAACTATGATACAAAAAGAAGAGATATTGATGAGTTGCATTTATCATTGCGTAATAAAAGATTGAGAAAATCTAAGTCTATGCTATGAAGTAACCCTTGAAATGCTAGTAAAAAAAATTGGTTTGGGCTTGAGACTTTCATGTTGGAGGTCTCAAGTTCGAAAACCCTTGCCAGCGAAAACAAGGGGTTTGCCTTCTGGGTCGAGCTCGTCACACCAGGCTTGCCTGGTGTGGGTTACCTCTCCTATGTGGTTTGCGAGCTATTGCATACGAGCGGGGGTTTTACCCTGTGCGCACCCAAAGGATAGCGGCTATGGGTTTCCCTTGTCATAAAAAAAATAAAAAATGCAGCGGGAAATATCTTAGTGTGCAAATTTGCTTCATCTTGTGATTATGTTTTTTTGAAGTTCTCTCATATCTGTGCTGTCTGTCTCTAGTCAAATCTTATGTCAATCTCTAAATTTGTTTCTCTTCAATAGGTAATGGGATCACCCAATCTAAATTTTGGCATTTTTTCTCATATTGGTTGGAATTTTGCAGAAAGCAAGACCACCAATACCTGCTGCATGTCCATCAGCAGTTCGGAAACTCATCAAACGGTGCTGGGCAAACAATCCTCACAAGAGGCCACATTTCGAGGAGATTGTAACTGTTCTTGAAAGTTATGCAGAGGCGCTTGAGCAGGATCCTGATTTTTTCCAATCCTACCAGCCCCCTCGGAATTTTACCTTGTCGCAATGCTTGCCTAATTGCAACAGATCAGATTCTGCTGAGGCATAGGAAATTCCAGAATATGTATCTTATTATGTTATCCTGGGTGACCAAAATTATCCCCAGGACCCCAATCCCAATGTGAAGTGTATCATATTTTTTCTTAAGTTCTCACTTCTCAGTATTAGTAATGTTATTGTTGTAAACTAAGTTACTAAGCCACTATTTGAATATTTCGCCATTTGTTTTTGCTTGAAACTTGGATCAGGATTTTACAAGGAGAATCCTGTTTGTACTATGAAAAATTGTGTTTGCAATTCACACCTTTGTTCTTTTTCTAATGCCGTGATGGTAATACTAATATCACAACATACTCAGTGTAATTCTACTGTTTTTTCATAGACTCTTGGCTTAAATATCAGACATTATTTATTTTTCTAATAATAGTTACTTAGGTATAGTAAATGGAAAATTAACGTTATAAATTATCATTCTGTTATTCCCTTGTCCCAAAAAGAATTGGATCATTGTTATTTCCTTGGAATCTTCTTAACATTTTTGTTATGACTTTTAAATATAAATAATTGTGCTTATAATTTATTTCTATGTAGTTTTTGAAAGTGTAAATCTTAGTTATTAGTTTAACAAATCTGGTTCTCCAAATACTACTAATCTTTGGGACTTGGGTTCTTAGAATAATGTTTATTAGTAATTACATACTTAAAATATTTGTGTATAATCTATTTCTTAAGAAGACTATACAACAAAGACAGTTTGGCCGAGTGGTCTAAGGCGCCAGATTTAGGCTCTGGTCCGAAAGGGCGTGGGTTCAAATCCCACAGCTGTCATTTTTTCATTTTTTTTTATTTTCCGATATGCTCAATAAAATGGTCTCGCAAATATTTTTATTTTCCAATATGCTCAATAAAATGGTCTCGCAAACAATAGCCTCAGAGCATGTGTAGGTAGATGTTGCCTGGTAAAGGTTGATAGTTTCCGATATGCTCAATAAAATGGTCTCGTAAACAATAGCCTCAGAGCATGTATAGGTAGATGTTGCCTGGGAAAATAGATAGTAATAAGTTGTGTGAGATAAAGTAACGATATAAAGCTCTAGTAAAATCGATAGTAATAAGCTGTATAAAGTTCAGATTCAAGCAAGAGCCCAGATGAGTGAGGAAAAAATGTAATAAATTCAAAGTTTAGGGAAAGGAGATTGTTCATCTGTCACAAATTTACACAGAATGCACTTCTAATATTTTAATTCGTTTATGTACTTTTATGTGAAGAAGAGAAAATTCCAATGTTCAACTAGTTTCTCACAAACAAAAAGTAAAACAAAACATATATCCAAGTGAGAAATATATCTGTATCTTTCAAGGTCAAGAAATCAGCTTTGTGTATATGGATAGTTGTTACCTATTGTATAATAAAATATTTATATATTTTGTTTGTTATTTAAATTTAATTTAACTTATTGTATCATTAAATTCACTGTTATGTAGCGATAAAAAATAAATCTCATGTGACGAATGATTAAGCGTGATCACGTCGTTACATTATTTTATATATCTCATTCTGCTTGTAATTAGTTTATAATTCTAATTTATCTTTTATCCAACCTTCTTTAATTATAGCTAGCTCCATCGATATTCTACTTTTCTTCAGATTTTTCCTTTAGATTGTTGATGTATGTCATCGTGTAATAACGGAAAATGATACAATTTATCTGAAGATTACATTCATCAAAATATATAATACAATAATACAACCATTATAAAACGATGCGTAACAACCATTCCAGTTGTTAATTAGAATGTAGGTTATGTTTGAATAGCATGGTAGATGATGACGGGTGACCAACAAAGATTGTGGTGGAGTGGCAAGCACTCCTTCATCTTAATCAACGAGTCCGAATTTAGTCGAAAAAAAGAAAAAGATGAGGGCTGGTGAGCTGTCACAATGTGTAAAGTTGGATGGAGACTAGAGGGGTCCGGCCTTATCCTTACAGCCCAACTCGATTGCAGTTTAGAGTGGAAAGGCCTAATAATGGATTATTTCCTATAATCTAACTACTCCAACTTAATTAAACTCATTTATCATTTGTTCCTTTTGGTTTTTTCTAATTATTCACTTACCAATCTAAAATAATAAAATGCATTTTGTTTATTATGCCTTTACCCCCATTATACCAAACAAAAAGAAATCCATTATTTGCGAGAATAGATCCTTATGGTTCAATTCTTTTCGGATCCTGCACATAGCAGTGCACATGGCTGCCCATTTAATTTATGCATGCTATTAAAGTTATTTAGAATTTTTTTGAAAAAAGTGACTTGAAAATGTAGTTTTTTTTATTTTAATATATATACTATTACAGTATATTAATTGAACTCATATATAAATACGTATGTGTGGGTTTATTTGACTTAAAGAGACTCGTATTGGAATCATTCGAGTAATTTACGCCAGATTACTTTAAGTAACACCATTTTAGATTGCTTTAAGAAACTGCATAATGAAAAATTAGTAGTCTTTTTCAAGAATTAAGCATATTGTACTCTTATCATGAATTAACAAGTTTTACGTTTACTATCAATCGATCATAAGAAAAAACATGTTTTAAATTCCTATGTCTAAATTTAATCGTTCTGGAGAAAGAATGTACCAAATACATTTGCTTAAGAAATTGCACACATTTCCTTATTATCTATTTTACCCTAAAATATATTCTGAAGATTGAAATTCATGCAAATTTATTTAAATTAAAACATCACAATTAGTTAGTTAGCTAGTATTTCTTTGATTTGACCTTCATGTTCATGGATTCATGTTGCCTTTTTTTTTCTTCTCACATTGGAGTCCGACTAAATTTGAATCGCGCACTGCAGAGTCCATTCAGGGGTGGTGCACCCAACAAGATTTTCACCATGGCTCGAACCTGAGACCTCTGGTTAACGGTGGAGCAGTCCCACCACTACTGCACCACAAACCCATATCGGTACGTTGCCATTTGTTAAATGCGGTACATGCATGCATGTGTGAACTTTGATGCATAAGTTATATATATAGTCGTGGTAGAAGGAAATATTTTTTTAAAGAAAAAAACAATTACTGATTGAAAGTAAGCTAGGGTATAGATATATAGAAAGATTAGTTTAAATCATTGAAACTTATAAAGACGTGTAAACGAACATTGTTCATGCAATAATATCAGATGTAGTATTTTCTGACGTATCAAAATGAAAAAAAGTGTCATATATACCTCAATCAGCAACATAAAAAGTGTTGGTGTGGAAAAATGAATTTGATAAAAGAAAACAAAATTCATAATTTAGACTTGGAAATTTTACAAGAGTATACTACTATAGGTAATATGTTTATAATCGATTCTAACTTATTTAAAATTGAGAGATGTTTATTATTATTGTCAAAATGAAACTAGGTCAGATGAATTGATAAAAAGGAAATAATGATAATTAATGATAAGAATAATAAAGAATATTTTCTTTTCCTTTTTTCCATTATTTTTTACTTTTAAGATGTACTAATTGATCAACTTTTGAGAACCATTAATGGAAAATATAGCAAAACAAATTAACCCTTTCTTATTGAACTTTATACAATGATATAACATGTCATAATTATTAATTTATTCCCACTAGATGGGGGAATCATGCTTTTTGATTAATTAAATAAAATTTATCATAGGATGCCTATGAGTCCAACCCGTGCACAGCTAATTAAACTCACTAACCACCATTATCATTATCATGACATTTTAAATTAACTCGGTTTTAGCAATAATTATATATTACAGCGAAGCTTAATCTTTAGGAGTAATATATATTTTAATTATACCTCACTTTTATGTAATAATTATTGGTCCCCGTGGGGTGTTAATTAATTTCACCAACTCTAGAGGAACAATATAGTAATATGCTTTTTCTTTAATTAATTTATTCACGAGACATGATTCTGTACTAGTACTGCACAATGTTAATTAGATGTTGGCTTTCATGTGAGATATTATATATATATATTGTGTTTCATTAAATGCCCATGGTGATTAATTAATAACAAAAAGTGAAAATTATAAGCCAAAGTCTAGTACTTTATATTATTAGTTTGTAATGAGCAAAGAATTATATTGTTTGTAACAAAGCATTTAATGTAAAGTTTCTAATGATCACTCTTTTTTGTTTCAAGTCTCGTTTATGTTATCAGCAGAAATAGTACTATACGCTCGGTTTAACGTAGAGTTAGAATTTTATTAAGGTATTCAAAATATGAAGGAGTAAAAACATAAAGAAGTCGATAAAGTTTTAAAACTACAATATATACACATTAAAATAATTTTAATCAAATATAAACATATGTAATATTTTTATCGAAGGAAATTCAAATGAATCCGTTCGTACCTCAGATTTTAAGAGTTTAAAAGAAGTTAAATTGGATGGGAAATGGAGTTGCTTCACATCTACCGAAGGTTAAGAGGTCAAGATGGACATGCAAATGCAAGACAAACTTAGAAGCTACTTCAAACCATTACATACTCTATTTTATCATGACATGTAACATTTTACCTCAAATTTTTCTTTTTTTAAAAAACTGACAAGTTGTTCATCAGTCCATTAAATTACTTTGCTACCCCTTTAAGGTGTGTCATATTATTTAAAAAAATGGACTCTAATTCCAACGCAAAATACTACTCCAAAGATTATCTTTCATCTACTATGTTTCATTAAAATAACATAGCACTAAAGGTAAATTCGAAAAAAAGCAAAGATGAATTGAAAAAAATAAAATAAGAAGCTTTAAGACATTACATTTAATCAAATAAATTAATTAGTTAAAAGTGAGTAAATAGAACAATTTTTAGTAGTAGTTGAAAAATTAAGGGGGTTAAATCGTCCAATTTAGTCAACAATTATTTTGTATGGACACGTGGCAAAGATCCAGATAAACCAGAGAGATTAATAAGTTGGAAACAGAGCGGCTATAGCAAATTTGGGGAGAAGTCGCCTTCTCTTTTCCTCTGACATTCCACCTCTGCAACAACCTTAAATTAATACTCTTCCGTTCAATTTATGTAACACATTTTAATCTAACGTATAATGTCAAATAAATGAACTAAAAAGAAAAATGTGTTAATGAATTGAGGGAAGTCTATTTTTTATACTTATATTATTTATAATTCTATTTACGTTCTCACTTTTTTTTGCTTTAATCTTCAAAATTCCGTCTTTTTCTATCCTCTTCATCAAACACTGTGATTCCAGACCCACCAATAAGATTTAGATTTTTTAATTATTGCTTTTAGACTTTGTATTTTTATGTCTATATAACTTTCTGAGCACCATTTCATCTTTACTGCTAATGGCTTCTTTCTAATAAGGTATGTCTCTTTCTCTTATTCTTCTACCAGTCACTTCAACTCTCTCTTCTTCTTTTTTTGCATTTTTTTTGCATTATTTTCACTAGTCAACTTGTGTTCTCTGTTCCATTTATTTTAGATGGTTTGTTTTTGTACATACTTGATTCTTGCTGTAGCGGTATGCTAAGATCTGTTGAAAAGATTCAATTTTTATGTCCATGTAAAGGTCAACTTGTTTGTGGCATATGATGGGTATTGTTGGATCTGCTTTGGGATTGACCTAAAAAGAGTTTGTATTTGCAGGTAATTTTATTTAATTTATTGGCGGTTCTTGTTTATTTTGTGTGTTTTTGCTGGAAGATGCCTGGAGTTGTTATGGATGAAATTCATGAAGTAGGAGAGGTTAAAGAATTGAAGGAAAATGGAAATTCTACATCATGTAAAGAGAATGAGGAGGGGGGTTTAGCTCCTCGAAATGGGGGCGAGGAGCATGTAGGTGATGCGGTGGTTGAGCCTTCCATTGAGGAACTTTATGAGAATGTGTGTGAGATGCAGAGCTCTGATCAATCTCCATCTAGGCATAGTTTTGGATCAGATGGAGATGAATCTAGGATTGACTCCGAGTTACGACATCTTGTGGGAGGAGAAATGAGGGAAGTGGAGATAATTGAGGAGGATGAGGAGGTGCAGAAGCCAGAGACTGAAGACTCTCGTAGCGATTCTGGCTCTAAGAAGGAAACTTCTGATGATGTGAAGTTGGATAATTCACCATCGTCTAGTACGAAGGATCCTTCTTCAGGGCAACCCAAGACGCCCTCTCAATTGGAGTTGGAATCAGAAACTTCAGCAAAATCAAATACAAAGGGTAGGAGAGCTTCCCTTGATAAGAAAAATGGAAATAATACGAAGAAGGTAGTTGTGGGAGGTAACTCAAGGAGTAGGCAGAAGAGTTCGCCTGCTTCAGGATCAAAATTGAAGAATGGAACTGAGGACTCATCTGATTCAGGCTTAGACAATCCTGACCTTGGCCCCTTCCTGCTTAAGCAAGCAAGAGATTTGATAGCTTCTGGGGATAATTCCCATAAAGCTCTTGAATTGGCTCATCGAGCAGCAAAGTCATTTGAGAAATGTGCCAATGGAAAACCTAGTTTGGATGTGGTCATGTGTCTGCATGTAACTGCAGCAATATACTGTAATCTGGGCCAGTATGATGATGCCATTCCACTGATAGAGCACTCATTAGAAATTCTGGTGGTTGAAGAAGGACAAGAACACGCCCTTGCCAAATTTGCTGGTTATATGCAATTGGGTGATACTTATGCAATGTTGGGCCAACTTGAGAACTCGATTGTTTCTTATACCACCGGTATGGAAATCCAAAGACAAGTGTTGGGAGATAGTGATCCCAGAGTTGGTGAGACTTGTCGATATCTTGCTGAGGCTCATGTTCAGGCTTTGCAGTTTGATGAAGCGGAGAAGCTTTGTCGGATGGCTCTTGACATACATAAAGAGAACGGTTCACCACCTTCACTAGAGGAAGCGGCAGACAGGAGGCTGATGGGACTAATTTGTGAGTCAAAGGGAGACCATGAGGCTGCTCTCGAGCATCTTGTTCTGGCCAGTATGGCCATGGTAGCCAATGGGCAGGAATCTGAGGTGGCATCTGTTGATTGTAGTATTGGAGACACATATTTGTCTCTGAATAGGTATGACGAAGCCATTTTCGCTTACCAAAAGGCACTCACAGCTCTCAAGTCTAGCAAAGGAGAAAACCATCCCGCCGTTGCTTCTGTTTTTGTCCGTTTGGCTGACTTGTACAACAGGACGGGAAAGCTAAGGGACTCAAAATCATACTGTGAGAATGCCCTCAGAATATATGGGAAGCCCATACCTGGGATTGCTCCAGAGGAGATTGCTAATGGTCTTACTGATGTTTCTGCTATTTATGAGTCGATGAATGAGCTTGATCAGGCACTCAAGTTGCTACAGAAAGCGCTGAAGATTTATAACAATGCACCTGGGCAGCAGAATACCATAGCGGGTATCGAAGCCCAAATGGGGGTGATCTATTATATGTTAGGAAAATATTCTGAATCTTATAACTCCTTTAAAAGTGCCATTTCAAAGCTCAGAGCAAGTGGAGAGAAGAAATCAGCATTCTTCGGGGTCGCCCTTAACCAAATGGGGCTTGCTTGTGTACAGCGGTATGCAATAAATGAGGCAGTCGAGTTGTTTGAAGAATCAAAGGGCATTCTGGAGCAAGAATATGGACCTTATCACCCTGAGACGTTGGGAGTGTACAGCAACCTTGCTGGCACATATGATGCTGTTGGCAGGTATTTCAATCGCTACATCTACTAACTTTGCAGTTCCTTTAAAGAAACACCATATTTACTTTGTCATTTACCTGGTGTGATTTGTTATGTTCTTGAGAGCTTAAACATTTGACTTGGTTTGTTTTATTATCTGAAATTCATATGATTTTTTCTGCTGTTTTACGATTTTGCATGCTAGACTTGGTGGGGGCAGTTTTCTTCTTGTACTCGTTGCTTTCTGATGAATCCCACCTTTAAGGCATTGATCTAATTTGAGACTTGCTACTCGCATAGTTGAAAAGTGGACATTTATAAGACAGCTCCCTCCCCAAAAAAGTACTAAAATTTGTCAAAGTTTTCGCCAACCAATTCAAACAGGTTTTGTTAACTAGGAGCAAGTATCTGCTAAGAAGTCTTTATTGGCAGGCATCACAAAAGTGTGTTCGTCGTCATGAATCATGATTCTGTAATGCATGTCTGTTTTCCAACTACATGGTGATCTTGATACGCTTTGCAGGTTGGATGAGGCTATTGAAATATTGGAATACATTGTTGGGGTGAGAGAGGAAAAGCTAGGGACAGCAAATCCAGACGTTGCTGACGAAAAGAAAAGGTTGGCTGAGCTACTAAAAGAAGCTGGTAGGGTTCGAAATAGAAAAGCCAGATCACTGGAGAATCTACTCGATGCTAATCACCGTCCTAATACTATAAATAATGATTTGATTATAGTATGATTATGAACACAATGTACATGAAAAATTAAATATTTTGAGATATTTATCGGAGTCAAGAAAAAGGTATAGGTTGAGGGCTTTATTAATTGAATCTTGTTCTGGCATGGATTGGCATAAGGCTGAATGGGGGCATCTTGATCACAAAGTTGTTGTATTGGTCTTGTTTTGTTTTCATATTCATTGATAAATTTATTGTGCCCAGTTGTTGCAACTCTGTAATCATTTGTATATCATTATAGGAGGAAAGAATAATACTTTTTATACACCATTACAGTTTTTGAGCATTTTAATGAGCTGTCCTTGAGAGAAATACTATACAATTATTTGCAGTTCAATTAGATAAGTATATCCTTGAAACTAAAGTTCTGTTTCTG
>JAJONR010017814.1:0-10572 GCA_029582245.1 Solanum etuberosum
ATAATTTAATTGTCTATTTTATGACAAGTCATTAATTTGTTTACGTATATTTTTTTGACGTTAGTCAAGGGAGCACCCACGATCTTAATTGTGTGTGACAATTTTGTTGGAAGGTTAAAAATAGTTATTTTGAAAATAAAAATATATATTTAAAAAAACTTAAGTATTTGACAAATCAATAAAAATGTCTTTACATGAAAGGAAAAGTAGTTTTTCTGATATTGGGGAGAAGCTGAGAATTTCTAATTTTCAAAAAAAACAAAAGTAATTTTATTTTTTTTCAAAACTAAATTATACCTTACCATTGTATTCCTTATAAGTTAATTAACATATCTCATAAGTTTGTTAAGTTTCATTTAAGAATTTTATTTTTTATTTTTTATTTTTATACAATCGATTTTTTGTTTTATCTTAATATCAATATATTATTATTTTATATTATATATTTTATATATTATTTTACGTATTATTTTGTAGAATTAGAAAAAAAAAATAACAACAATATTTTTACAAGATTATAAAAAAAACAATTAAAGATTTTAGCCTTCCCCAAAAAATTATTTTTAAAAAGTACTTTTAAAAATAAATAATTTTTAGCCATTCTCTTAATTCTTATAAAGGTGGGTGATAAACTCTTACTAATTCAATGAGGTATACACTTAATTCTCCAATAAAAATCGTTGCAAATTCAAGCTTATCCATTGATAGCTTAAAGAATATTTACACACAATTTGGTTACCGACTTACTGGGCACGGCAAGCTGTAGGCGGTCTGTAGATAAATGCTTACATTGGACATGAGCAAATTAATTAATAACCTATAGAATTTGAAGGTGATAACCTATTTGAACCAGTCAAATACTTTATAAACGGTTAATCGACATAAATTAAGTTCATTATACTATTTATTTGAAAGATTGGAAATTATTCAAATTATAAGAAATATTGTCATTTTTACTGGAGGGGTATTATATTAGTATATACTACCCAACCAACCACTACAGTCTACACCTTGACGACTAAAGCATGAGCTCATGTTACGTATTGTTTGTATATTGTTGGGGAAATATATATATTATAACAACAGTAATATAATATTTATTTATAAGTGAATACAAGCGATGCTTGAGTCGTGCTATGCACTGTCCTAAAAAACTATTTCAACTATATGAAATGTTTCCCCAGAATTAAACAAGCCTTTTCTGTAAGAGGAATATGAACAATAAATTATAATTACTACAAACACCAGCAAAACTGGAAGATAAACTGTTTGGAGAATTTTGTGAATTGCTTCGTTGTGCTCTTTTCTTTCTGAAGCCTTCGACTCCTATTTATAGCAGCAGCAACAAAGGTGAGGCTTTGGATACAATTGTGAGCAACTTCATATGAAGAGCCATATACCATCACATGGACTTGCCAAGTCAAATTTATCCTTGGCCACAAAGTAACATATTGACCAATAAAAATAAAAAACCTTTTAAAATACAAAATATTTTCAATATATATTTGTAGCATAAAAGTGTGCATACTATTTGAACTTGTGTTGTGACTTACAAACTACATGAACTGGCACTATGCCTCATAAAGACCTCCGCTCTCCTCTCTCGATCCGATGTGAGATTGACCTAAGGTATTATGAGCACCCTTTCTTCGGCCAGCCCTTCTTCAAATATTTATCAGCCTAGAAGCATGTCTGTCGTTCTCTTTGATTTGACCCGCTTTCTTGAGCCCCCCTCCTTCCCCATCTTCAAAAGTTAATTATCAACTTAAAAATCTTAAAAATCTGTCAGTCATTGTCTTTAACCCGCCCTGCCCTCTGTTAGAGGCCTCGCAGTTTTACCACGCCCGTTAAGTTCTAAACTCAGTCGATCACAAGTCCATTTTAAAAATAAAAAATAAAATTGAAGTTTCAAACTTAGTCTTCTGTTGATCACTAGTGAAGCACACAGGATCTCAGGATGTGTTTTGGTTCTCTCAATTTCAATGCATAATTAAAGCTTGAATTCAAGAAAACAGTTGAACTAAAGAGATGATTCATTTCTCATGGAGCCAAGAAATAAGAAAAAACATCAACCGATTTAAAGCTTGCAAGATGGCCTGATCGATGAGAAACTGTTATAAGCAACTAACATTTGAATCGAAAGAATGAGTCAAAAATTGAAAGGCAATAAATGATCAAGTGATTCATTTCCTGTATAGAGTCAAAAAAAAAAAGAATTAAGAATCACACAAGCTTGCTATTTAATGTGCAACTTGCAAGATGGCCTTACAAAGAATGAGTTAGTCCTATTTGCATAAACATTGATATGTACTGCATTTTGCCAATGAATTATACACTAAGCAGTTAAAACTTAGAAAAGCTTGCTCCCAAATTCGTCGATTTCATCTTCCTTTGATAAAGAAGCAGCAGCAAGATTTCTTAAATCTGATAAGCTCCTTCCTAATTTCAAAGCCAGCTTCAATTCAAACACTTCACCATTTTCTCTTCTCTCCATTTCTGTTTCTGTCAAGTTTGATTCAATAGATTCTTGCATGTACTGGAAGAAACCGGCGTTGCTCCTATACATTTCAAATACCATTCCAACTTGTCCACCATGCTCTACTGTGTTAACTACACTTGCCAATGCGCCACCAACAATTCCAAGCATGGCTGCCCATGATCCATGAGGAGAATGATCTGCAAATGCAGAGCCAACTGCTGCTAAGCCCGTGAGCAATGAACCAGACATGGCTAAAATCTTGTTCAATCTCAAGGCCTTTTCCCCTAGCCTAATATATTCTTCTTGGTCTTTTCTGCCTAATACTCCCATTATTTCCTTCATTTCCTCCTCTAGTTTACCATTCCATCCATTCCAATTGTCGTTGACCCTTTTAGGCTGCCTTCGACGTTGTTGAGGCCACCAAACAGCAGGTTCAACAGAAGATGGAAATTTCTCTAGCATTACTCCAAGAAGTGGTAATGGATAAGCCTTGTCAAGAGCCAATACTCTGTCCATAGCTTCTTTGACATCAATAGTCGAAGGGTGACCGATTGATAAAGTTGTTTCGATTTGGTTATATAGAGCCTGAAACAACCTAGCTGCATTTCTTTGTTCTTCAGCAAGTTGTGATGGCTGAATTTGGTTCATGGCCACCAACATTCCAGTAGCAGCGAAATACATCATAGTAGATGACATTTTTAGTCCCAAAACAGAATCACCACTACTACTAGCTGCAATTCCAACCATTGTAGCAGCAGCAAGAGTAATCCCATTAATAGATGTCAAAAGCATAGTGTTCCATTGACTCCTCTGTTCCCCAATATTTCTATGCATCTCCACTCTATCCGCAACTGCCTCCTTGATCGCGTAAAGCTTCTCGATCACCAGAGGATCACTTCTTCTTGAAGGACTAATTTGTTTCTCAATTGGGCTACCACTTGTTGAGAACACACTAATCAATTCCTGTTCCTGCACTAATCTAGCTCCTCTTTGAAGCCTAGGAAGAGAGATTTTAAATGTCTGATTATTCGGGATATTAATATTCGCTCTAATCAATCCCCTTCTACATGGTGTTGATGAATTCAAGAAATTTGATGATTGAAGAACGATTGTCATCGTATTTGTTACTTCAACTGATATTAGTTGGTTGAGTTTTTAATTTATGATATAAAAAGACAGGACATGGGACGTATATATAGATTATTATAGGGATAGTAGTAGTTAACAGAAGTAAAATTTTGATTTGACTGAATTAAAAAATGGGCAATAATAGTAGGTTACGTTATTCAAAGTTTGAATTGAATGGGTACAATATGGCCAAGAAGACTATTTCTTATTTTGGCTAGGCCTGATTGTACACTTTCAATATAGGAATATTATATAATTAAGACCCTTGATCAACTCTTAATCCGTGTATCCAATTAGGTATTTCATGGGTGATGATACTTGGCATAAATATAATTAAAAGTGAACCACATTAATTTCGTCAAATTAAGAATTATTCTTGTTAATAAAAAAATTATATAAGTGGATTCACTTTATTAACCAATCAGTTGCAAATAGCAATATATAATAATTAATAGATGAGAAGAAAAAATAAATACAATTTACAATCATTTAGTTTACATTTAGTTGTTACATTTATTATGAGCAAACATGTAAAAAAACTTTTATGCAACTGATATTTAAACCAAATTAATTATGTGGCATATATGTGTGTGTAACACCTAAATCCTAATCATGATTCGTTAACACACATATCATTACTTAACTTAATTATAATAAATTTTGTATAATTTGATATAAAAAAACCAATGTTAATAAGTATTTAATTATCCGCCAGATATTATTAGCTATCTGTTCTCGATAAAATCCATCATGCTTTTTTTTTGTTTTCCCTTTGCACAATCAAATTATTACACCAACCTAAGTTGCAAAGTTATGAGAATTAGCCATACTGAGTTGGCACACCATGTAGGAAGGAGTACGTGTTAACAACCCCTTGTGTTGTTTTATGGCTTAATACATAGTCGTTCTCCTAAATTTTTCAAGGATATTTTATTTAGAGATTTGAATTAAGTTTTGTTTCAATTTGTCTGTGTTATTATTCGTCTATTGCATAGGTTTTCATTTCGAATTTCGTGTGTTAAAATTGAACATAAACTTTTGCGTGTGTTTCATTTGTCTATTCAATAATTAAGTTAACTACATAAAATATGTCATCTCCTTTAATTATGTGCATCAACCTCTAGTAGAAAATGCTTGGGGTTGTGTATACTTAAAGAAAATGACATTTTATATGATTAACCTCCCCCGAACCTAACAAACAAATGAGAACACATGAAATTTTTTTCCCAAAAACTTGAACTAAAAGTGTATTGAAATTTGAAACACATGGATTTTCATTTTGGCGAAATTTTAGGATAGTGTAGTTTCAAAAAATCACATAAATCCAAATTTGGACCTGTCAAATATACTAACTATCAGAAAATTCTTATACCAGCCAGCCACTGTTGAAATCCTAAAGCTCATCAGTTTTTACTTTCCTAAAAGTTGTTGAGTTTATATACCTCATGTTCAGTTCAGCTCTACTACTAGTGTACCGTGTTGACCTTTTACTACCTGAGCTAAAATTCTAGCTCAATACACATGCTTCTTTTCCAACAAATCAAGATTCACATGTTAAATTTTCTTCATTTCGTCTATTTGTGGGAAGTTCTATTCATCTCTCCCTCAAATGTCTAACCTATTAATTCGAACACTAAAAGGTAATTAGGGTTGGGGATGGGGGGACACAATATGTAAATGATTTTCGTTTTTTTGAAATGTCACATAATGTGAAAGGTTTAATTGACCAAAACAATTACTACTATGCAAATTGCTTATGTTGAAAAGTAGTGTGGGAAATTCTCATGTTGACATTCCAAAAAATTGATTGAAAAAGTTTTAGAAAAACGCACTTTGATGTTTCATCATTTGATATTCTGGTGTACTAGGCAATGATGAATAACACCAACCATCTATGATCCAGGACTTGGTATACAAATAGCAGCAACTCAGTTTCAATTTGGTCAAATGCCAAAATAATATGGCTACATTAATAATGTTGAATTGTGAAACATAATTCACTGTCATCTCTTGCCACAATCTTGTTTTTTCGAGTCACATTTGAAGGGCGTCACTTTTTTCTAACAAACAACTTTTCATATTACCATGTGTGCAACATTCTGCCTATGCACTTGCTCGATGACAAGGGACAACAACCAATTTATTGCTAAATGAACTTTGTCTTGGTTATGAGGGATCAGCGAAAACATGAAAATCAAAACAGAATAAGCAATTCCAAGCTACCATTTTCAATTCAACTAACACAAGGAGATGTTGCCATGTTCATGTATCAACTTTGAGGATTTCAAGCTTTTTTCAAGACCATCGACCTTGCGCGTAGATTCAAAAATATTCCCCTACAAATCAATTTAAAAAACATAGAGCATTAACAACATAGTGAAAATCATAGAGATGGGAACATGTTTAACAGTAGCAGAAACAGTAACAAGAAGGGAAACTGTGGTGCATACCAGCAACATGCAATAATGCTGTGAAAGATTACTCTTAATTGCAGAGGAACATACAAGTGATTTACCCACCCAACGACTGGCCAAAACTGCACATTTATAAAGAATACTTAGAATTATCATTCATTGAAGAACAGAACAAAAACCAATGGATTTGGAAGAGAGCGAATTCGACTAACCGCCCACGCTGTATACTGCACTTTTGGATATTCTCTCTTGATATTAGATTTCACCTGGATCCAGGGTCTTTCTGTGCAAAATACAAGATAATATTGCATATTCAGTCAACTCTGTCGTTCTGTGTATACATAATCATACCTCTAGCTAATGGAAAGTAAGCAAACTTAAATGAGCCAGACTCTTATAAGTTCCATTCCAGCAGCTTTCAAAAACTTTTACTAAATATGGCTCGACGAAGAAGAAGAAATTTGGAAGGAAATGAGAAACTCATGGTTTACTTTCTTTTATGGAGCATCCATCGTCTCTTTTAACTGTTTCTAGGATAGGATGGAAGGTAAAAAGGATATATATCCTCCTTTCACTAGTTTATGGAAGAGTGTACAACCTCTTCAGTCCCTCTCTTTCAGAGGGTTCAAAAGCTCCTCTATTACTTTGTCAGTAATGAAGTGTAGAAAACCCCATATCGCTTTTCTTTTTAAACTTCCTCGGCTCACACCGCCTCTCTTTTTACCCCAGCCAAACATAATATAAATATTTATTTGAATAAAACACTCATTGAAGTAAAATAGAGATTGTTTTCAGTAATCTCCTCATTTTGAGGATATTTCCCACATGGTCCAAAGGGAAAAAGAAGAAAAATGGGAAATAATTACGAAAATTTTCGTTAAACTAGAAACATAAATCAAGGATTTGAGGCTTTCACATGGCAAAAACTAAGTAACTTATCAAGCTTTGTACAATTGTAAGGGTTTAAAGAGATAAACTGTTTGAACGTGCAAATTGAATAATTTTCGTAACAAAACAATGTGTTTCTGTAGATGAAATGCTTTTGCTAAAATTGAATTCAAAAGATGGCCAGAAAACAATAGTTTTTAACCTTTTGTTACCTTTTTTTCTTTTTGCCACATGAATAAAATGTTTGTTGCTGTTGTAACTCTTTTAAAATTGAAGGTTGTCTATAATCAGGCCCTTTGAGTTCTTAGATAACAATCCTAATTTGATTGCTTAAGGACACTTTTGTCTACTTGAACGTTTAGTTGTAGAACATGATGTTGAGTTTTGGCGTGATGGTATACCATGCAATAGTTTATATGTCAGAATGTTAAAGGGCAGTGGTAACTCAAAAGAAAAACTCACTTTCAATAACTAATCCATAGTAAACCATGAAAAGCAAGTTATTCCAGGGTGACGAAGTAATTTGTTCCAGCAACACCTGAAATAAGCAAAATGCAAGTTCACATTCTTGTATATTTATCAGCTCACTGTTTATTTACTTATTTACTTCTTTCTCTATCTGGTAACATTATTTGGCAAAACGATAAACAAGTGAAACTTTCAAGTAGGCAAGTGTAGTAATTTACCAGGTCATGAGTATACAGTCAAGCAGTTCTATTGATATAGATCCACGTAGGAGGTAGATCAGATCCATAAAGTACAAGGTAATGTGTAACATCCATGTACAAGATACCATATCCTATTTTCGTGAAGTATACTAAATCATCCAAAGAAGAGAGGGTTTAGTACCTTTTTGGCAACTGTACTCTTGTCTCTCTTCCCCTTGAAAAGTTTGTCCAGTAATAAGTGAAGAAAATGCCCAAATGGTCCAAGATAGGCAACGCCAAAAAGCTGCATGTAGTTACAGGCGAAGCAGATGATGACATCCCAAATACCAACTTATTCGCAAAGTAGAGGAATATGAAACAAATGATACCAAATGAATCAAATGATTTTGCCATGCAGTGTCAGTAACAACCCTGAAATTGACACAAAATTGCAACTAAACTTAACCTACACCGACAACAATTCCGCCTAAATAACAAGCTAGTTGGGGTCGGTTGTATGAATCCTCTATATCCATTCACTCGTTGTGACAAAAGTAAGCAAGGAGATGAACTTTTACTTTGTATGCTCACTGGCAACTACTTTCTCAGTATTCAGATTCTCAAACCTCAAAGACATTCAAAGCAACTCAAGATATTGAAGCTATTTCAAGCAGCATTCCATACTAGTTAGTTGTCAATTTTTTGAAACACTTACCTTTCTTCTGACTCTTAATTTCCTAGGTCAGTGGTGTGACAAGTAATAATATTCCACATGCTACAGTTCTAACTTGATAGATCCCACTCCAATTTTAGGACTTGACAATCTAAACAGAAAATTAAAGGATTAGCAGAAATAGCACCTCTTTAACGCAACAGAGGCTACCGTCCCAATACTCAGTGCAGAAGCCTTTGTGCAGTAGGACCAGTATGAGTAAAGAGATTTCATGCACAAGAAGAAATATATCTGTAACATCCTTTGTGGCTCATAACCAAAACACTTCTTCCCGTAAGTTGTAAAATTTTCATTTAGAAGAAACACCAGAATCTGAAATAAACTTAACCCATTCAACCCTAGATGAGCACAACCGAAATATTTACCCGAAACCGAAAGAGATCGGGTTGGGATTCTCTAGAACAAAAAAAATAAAGCACTCTCTTCGGCATGTTAATCCTGTCATTTTAAGAAAAATTTGAGAAAAGCTGATCATATTGCCCTGGGTTACATTTTAAAAGCAAACTTACCACTTCCATCCAAGCCAAAGAGCATGTTATCACTGCATTAGTTTGCTTTTTATATTTAGTTTCTGTACCTGATGCACTTAGAGGCTAAAATTGATCTATACTTGGTATTACATATAAGATACCATGGTTTAAGGCTGAGTGGTCGAGGCATAGGAGTTCTATATTCCAAGCTGCAACATTGAGTGTTTGTTCTATCTTCTAACCTTGATGGACAGGTTTACAAATACAAGTAATTATGGGTTATATCAGGCTGCCTGGAGTATTAGTAGATGCACATAAACTGGCTGGTTACCACCATCATCAGAAAAGCAATGAAAGAGAGTAGGGTCTAAGGTAGTGTACTAGTGTTACAGAACCAAGCAGATTTTTTATGAAAAGACCCAGACAGCGAACCTCTAAACCAAACATGAGGCACTCAGGCCAGTATATGAAACTTTACTGATACTTCTTTCTGAATCGGAGGAAAAAAATTGTTAAAAGCATCATGAAATTTACTAAGTCATCGTACTCAAGCTCAGCTACGTAAATGCAACCATGGGAGTGCTTACAAATTGCAATTATGACCTCCATTCTACCATAAATGTAATTTTTTAGTAGTAGAAATATAAACCTCTGCAAAGAGAAGGTAGAGGAACCGTACCACTTTGAGAAGAAGGCGTCTGACTTGAAGTTTCTGAATGCCAGTGATCTTCTGAGCCACTATATCACTGATCGCCGACAACACTCCCGCCGTTATTGCCTGCCATCAAGGATTCAACTATCATAGATTATTCCAGTACCAATTCTGCTATAACTTCAGAAAAGTTGGGGAAAACTTCAAGAAAATGCAGAAGAAAAAGATGAAATCTTTGTATCAAAATAGCAACTTCTCAACAAATTAAATAAGACCCACATCACAATTGAGCAAACAATTCAAAATATCCCAAAACCCCTCTTCACAAATCAAAAAAAGAAGTTGAAAAGAGAAACAAAAAAGATTGGTAAAGAAATTGGGTAAAAGGTTTGACCTTTGTTCGTAAAGGGTGCTGCTGAAGCTGTAGCAAGTACTGTTGGAGACCCTTTTTCGCTATCGACCCCATTCTTCTTTGTCTTTCTTCACTTTGTTCACCTTCAAGATTTGAGAAGACGAACAGATTCGATCTTATAGTTTACTCACTCGCTTCTTTGACTTCCATTACATTGAGACCAATTTGGTGAATCTGCTTCTAATTTTGGCAAGTTTCACATTGCGTGGGACCATCTAAAACATAGGTAATTTTTTCCTTCAAAATTATCATAAAGTTTTTTTTTTTTTAAAGTACTTGTTTAAATCATATTTCATATTTCTTTTAAAAATACATTTAAATTCCAAAATAAAAATATGGTGAAACATAACTCCTAACTCCAATTTTGAAAATTTCAAATAAAAAATAAATATTTCTATTCATTGAATGTAAATGCACTATACAAATATTTAAACAGAACACAACTATTGCTAATTGTTAAACAATGGACGCCATTTTTTTTGTCTACTTGTAATAAACTTTGTGAGGAATCTATTTACAAAAAGAATATTTAAGAATGTTGGAGGTGACGATCTGATTTGGGCCTTGAGAACACTTATTTCTCATGTGGGCTTGGAGGCAAACAAGTCGTGAGCTTTGCGCTTAATGGGCCATAGTCGAAAGCCCAATCCCCAGATTTCTTCTCAATAGAAACAGTTATTAAGTTTGGAGCCCAACACAGGCATCAAAAGTACCAAAAAAAAAAAAAAAAAAAAAAGGAGGCCACATCT
>JAJONR010017815.1:0-13095 GCA_029582245.1 Solanum etuberosum
CCCCCCCCCCCCCCCCCCCCCACCCCCAAAAAAAAAAAAAAAAAAAACCAGAATAAGTTAAAGAGGAACTGTGCCGAACTTAAAAAGGAGTTAGGATGTCTCCTTTCATATCTTGGACAATATACAATTACATTCTTATGCTGATGTTTTTCTGATGCTCTTTTCGATATGGTTTACATTAAATTAACAAAACTGATATGGAATGGCATGTGGACTTAATGGGAAGTAGGGTGAAGTGACATTATGAGGGATCACTTGTCAGAAAAGAGAAGATTTCTTGTGAATGATAGGTGCTACTTTATGATGCAAATCAAAGTTCTTGGAATCTCTTGTGAGTTTGGTTTCTCCGACTCTTTTTACCTTTGGCACCTCGCTCTGTAACAGTTTCGACAAATGGATAATGGACGGGCCAATTGTCCACTGAGTTTTGAACAGTCCGTCGCTGGTATTCTGAGGATTTCTCGGTTATCAAAATATTGAAGTATGCATCAGTAGTCCCCTGAATATTGCATATGACTAAATTTGAATATCATTTTTCGTATGGAAGAATGTAACCATGTCCAGTTGTATTATTTTATTAATTTTGCAGCGGCATGTCCTTTGCCTTGGGTGTTTTCTAGATTGAAAAATGAAAGTTGTCTTGCAGTTTATGCCTGATGGTAGTTGTTCTTAGTTCCATGCTGCAAATAAAAATGAAGGATATTGCATCTTTAGAGCATTTTATTTCTTATGCTTGCTGTTGAAGAACTGATAAATGCATTCTTCAAATTCTGCAGCCCAAAGCTTCTGAGATTGCCGTTGTTTTGCCATCAACCAGCATGGCCGCTCATGCAAAGGATGAAGATGTTGAAGTTGGTGAGACAGAGGAAAAGCTTGAAGTAGCTAGGAATGCTACAAGAAGAGCTGGGAAGGGAGTTCCTTCTGGTATCGCAGAATATCCTTTTCTACCACCTCCTCCTCCTCTTCCTCGAGGTGCTAGTTTGCAGGTTAGTTCAATAACTGAACCAGTTCATATCTAGCATGCAAATGTATGTGCCCGTAAGCTCTTTCTGTTTGCAATCTACTTTAGTGCAACACCATCAGTTTTTAGCTGCTTTTTCGTTGGTTTGCAAAACTACAAGTGGGTGATCAGTAAAACTGTATGAAAAGTAAAAAGAAGAAGATTCATTCATGAACTTCGCCCACCCAAGAATTAAGCAGGCAGGCTACATTGTAGTCCTCAGATTCTTGCCAAAAGCTGCAGCATTCTCCTTGTTCTTGATGTTTGACCATCTCCGAATCGTTAATCTATATTCATAATTTGTCTGATTATCTGTGATCCTGCCTTGTTTTGTTGTATTCATAAGCTGAGTATGCAAGAGTACTAATTTAATATGAGCGATTCTATTTCTCCTTGCAGTATAAGTGTGATGATGCAGATGGACGTGATGAAGAGATGTTGGAGGTGGATATTGTTTAGCATAGTGATCAGTATGTTGCCATTGTAGGATGTGACTTTGTACACCGCTGGTGCATATGTAGGGGAATAGAGCTAATGAACTGGAAATTATGGTCGGTCTGGCCAACACATACAAGTTTTTTTGGATACTAAACGTTGTTATCGACCAAACAAACTAAGAATAGTGCTTTTAAGCTTGATTACCAGATTATTATTTTTGTACAGCAAGCCAGTAGTTTTGAGTCACTTAATTTTTAGTATTTGAGGTGTGCTCGTCTATAAAGCACATAAATTTCCATTACCTCTATAATTGTCACTTATTATTTCTTATAATTGTTTTGCTTAATTTATACAGAAATTTCACATATGTACATCGTTGCATCGACAAAATTGAGACATACTTGAACTACACATTATAGTACTCTTGAAGTAAAGCTTAGTGTGGGAAATGGATGAACAGATCCATTTCTAATCACACAAAGGTGCAAATGATTTTTATATGAATTAGGCAATTTTCTTTCTTTTTGTGTATGTTAGCCCATGAATATTTTATGAAATGGCTGCCGGATGATTTTTTTGAAAAAACTTTACGAGACCTTGGTAAGGAGTTGAGGGAGTAATACATAGTCTTGTGATGATCAGTGACATTTTTGGGCATTCAGGAGCCATTTTTTAGGAATTAGGTGGTTTTTACAATTTTCATGTGTTAGTCCATGAATATTTGGTGAAATGGCTTCCGGACGAGTTTTTTGAATAACTTATACGAGACCCTCTGTAAGGAGTTGGAAGAGCAGTACTTTGACCTCACCATGAATCGTGACATTTTTGGGTATTTAGGAGCCATTTTATAGTAATTAGGCCATTTTTTCAATTTTTTCGTGTATGTTAGCTCATGAATATTTGGTGAAATGGCTTTCGAGCGATTTTTTTGGAAAAACTTTATGAGACCCCGTAAGGAATTGGGGTAGTTGTACGTATAGCCTCACCATGATCTGCGGCAGTTTTTGGCTTTTATAGGAATTAGGCTGTTTTTTTGCAAATTTTTAGTATGTGTTGGCCCATGGATATTTGGTAAAATGGCTTTCGGACAACTTTTTTTAATAAACTTTACAACTCACCTTAAGCAATTGGTGTAGCAGTACGTATAGATTCACCATGACCCACGACATAAATCCAGCCCAACCTGCCCATCGACTCCCTAGCCCCTAGGCATGTGTGTTGTTATACAGATTTGCATTATGGAAAACTGATAAAACTTGAACTTAGTCGTCTGGGTTCTGAACATTCTTGTGCTGAATAATTTTTTCTCAAGAAAACAGCACAACAATATATAATTATGAAGTGACCTGTTCTGCATACAACAGAGTAATATACAAAAGTTTTTTCCTTGAACCTCAAAACTATGAAGTTGCAGGTACCAGAAAAAGATGTAATTGAGTTAAAAATATGAACTCTCACAGCCCAAAGTTGAAGAGGACGGTGAGACCTAAAACAAACCAAAATGTTAGAACTCATCTGGATATGCATCTAAGCAGTTCCGAAAAACTGCTCCAAAGACGTTGAACTGAAGACATTCATAGCTGTTCTTTCTGACTTGGTAGGCGTAATGTGTAGCTCGTATTTGATAAATCTCTGCAATCAGTTAGTATCAACACATCAAATATCAATAGAGGAAAAACACTAAAATCTGCATAGCCACAATGCCTTTTAAACAATAATCTGAAAAATCTAATCTCTTAAGAGGTCAATACTTTATTAATAAACAAGCAAGAGATGAGTAACGATATGTGTTTGTAAAAGGCATTCAAATTGACAGACAAGAAATTACAAGGCTAAACTTGCAATTTCCTAATACCAGAAGAAGAAAGAACATAAATATTTTAGGAAACCTGCTTAGAATCATTGGTAATATAACAGAGGTTGAAGTTGTTTCCTTTGGGAAAGAGATCTAACTAATGCATGGTAGATAAACGGATGATTCATTGTTTAAAGATACTTCCTACTTATCTTCATGACGTAGTATGTTTTCTGAAACAGAGAAAAAAATAAGATCATGGGATGCTCATGCTGACAGTCAAAGGAAACAAGGAGTACCGCTAATTGAAAAACAATTTCCGGATTTGTATCAATGTGCCAATCAGGTTCCAGTTGTCGGACAAATGATGTTCGTCCATTCTCAATGCTACAAAAGAGAACCTGTATAACAATCAAATCAGTAATACATAAATGCATAATACACTTGTACAAGAAAGACTACCATTAGAAAAATAGTGAAGGTTAAAATGGCAGCTGACTGCTGAGCCATCAATTCAACTGCTTCATCTTATATCAAACATTCAAAACTATGACAGCTGGGATACTAAATCACTTTTATACAACTCAATTCACATTTTGCTGGGACAAATCTACTCTCTATATAGATTTTAACCAATCATTATGTTACTCCCTACATAGTCAAAAACAATAACATTTGGTGATGACTCTTCACGATAATTGAGGACTGCCTATTATCTGCTTTCATGTAAGACTGTAACTAGAAAGAGAGCCCCTAAATAAAATATGAACAAAGTCGACTAATAGAGTGTAACGTGAGTAGTAGACCAGAGCTTTGATTGAAGAACCGCAATCTTTGGGAATGACGGAAGCTTCTTCAAGAACTCTCAGAGAGATTCATTTGTGTGTGTGTGTGTGGGAGAGATGGGGACCTGTGTATATATACCTTGCAAAGGAGGAGTGTGATACAATTTTCCGGTTGTGAAAATGGTCCGGTGGGTGATGCTGGAGAATTGTTTGTTGTTGCGTCTACTGGCTGTTTTTGGTGAAGCCACGGTGGAGAAAGATAAAAATCTAGTAGTCTAGAGGTGGTGTAATGGTGTGGAGAGGTGATGGATGGTGTTCCAGATGATGAGAGTGGTTGGCTGAGATACCAAATTCTATTGTTTGGGCAAATTTGTTCCTTATTTTTTTTTTTGTTGATGACAATGTATTTTTTGAGAGGTTTGATTGGCCAAGCCGCAGGATCAAAAGAGAGTGAGAGTCACACATTTGTTGTTGGCGTGGATCTGTAAAATTTGTGCTTAATAGGCACAGTTTTGGAAGCTTTAAGTTTTCAATAGGCATGACGATGAGGTACGAAGATGGGAAAAATGTGACAGTTTTAAACTCCGTCGATGTATTGGGCCTATCTTTTAAGTGTGTAAGAGCATAAAGGAATTTAGTTGCAAAGAGGATGGTAAGATTATATTCATGACCCAACAAATTATGAGAATGTCGTTTTTCTAAAAAAAAGAACAAAGTTTAAGTATATGGGTTAAACTTGTCCACCTATAAATTAAAAGAACAGTTGTGCTACACAACTTTAAAGAAGGGACTAGGACTTTAACGTAGTACTAGAAATCCACAAGGAACATATATTTTACAAACCAAAACCTCAGGGAAGGCTTTTGTACTACAATTAAAAGGAAATGAATATTAACTTTTCCATAACAGAGGACATTAGCTTATGTTACAAGATAAAGATCACACATCCAGAATTGCAGAGCAGTTGGAAGAATAAATCATCTCGTCCAGGATGAGGATACTAATATGCAGACAAAAGGAAAAATATTCACAGACGCACGGTTGAGATTAAAAGTTGCAGAGATCACCCATTGTAAAACAAACATAATAACAAGAGCTCCATGAAAGTATTATAAACAGATTTTGACTTCCATTGGCAGTTGAACAATGATTAGTTGTTACCTTGTCTTTGACTATGCCAGCAGATGTAAACACTCCAGCGTCTTCTAAAGCCAGTAGGACCTTTTTCTGCAAATATTAATACATTTCAAGAATATGTATGCAAGAAAAAGAATGTGTTGATACACATGCAGATTACTCATAAAAACTGAATGAGCGGGATCAACACTGCAGCCAACATTTAGATGCACCGTAACTATGATAGTGGGTGCTAAGAAATGAATCATGCACCGAATATGAGAACTTCAAGAAGTCATGAAATAGTAGACAAGACCAGATGTTCAGAAAGGAGAAATCCAAAAGAAGCTCAAACATGGTCATCTTATCTCATTTTAGTTTGACTTAATACCAAAGAAAGCTATTTTGTTAAATTATGCAGATTAGTAAGTGAAAATGTTCTACTTAACAAGTAAACGATGAATGTTGGTTAACGTGTGTGATGATTAATTAATGTGATGTAAGTTTTCCCAAGAAAATAAAAACAGAGAGAGAAGAGTGTATTGCTTAGGCAACTATTTTTTTAGAGTTACTTAAGATTTAGCATCAAAGATACATCTTTTTAGGGATCAGTTCAGAGAGCCAATTTTATTTGGTTTACAAAGCCAATCAACAATGACAGCCTTTCCTTTTCATTTTGAAGAAGGCATCAAATGGCATCCGACCTCCAAAATTATCCCCTCTGAGTCAGGCAATGAAGATAAACTTTTTTAAAAGGGATTGGATCTCTAGCAACTACTAATCAACATACAGATGGAATATAATAGAGTGAGCACTAACTTCACTTTCGTCATCAAGTACTCTCTCCATGAGATAAAGATCACAAAATTTGGTGATTTCGAGCAACACTTCAAGCGCGGAGGATCGAACAGTAGCTTGTTTCTGCAAAGGAAAAGTATAAACATTGTCAACTGCATGTTTAAAATTGATGCACAATCAACAAAAATAATAATAACCTGTAGTTCCTCTGGGCTCGTTTCCTCCAGGATTACTCCAAGCAACCGACATGTTACCTGTAAAGTGAAATAATATGCAGATTGTCCAAGTTATTTACACTACTGTGACAAAAATAAATATAAACAGTCTCTACCACTGTCAAACAGAATCAGGAAAGTGATGCCAGAATGCAAAACCTTGAACAGATAAGATTTGGTCGAGTAGCACATTCTTTCTTAAAATTGAGGTGGAGACAACCATCATTCTCTCAGCTATTTTTGATGTTGCAATCAGTAAATTACTTTATTATATCCTAACTAGGTTCCCGTAAGGCTACCCCCGTTAGAAGTGCAAATTGTGCATGCTAGGGTAGGCTTCAACACAGACTAAGCTAAGAAGAAAATGCAAAAACAGCAAAGGATCTATATAATATGATCATGATGTCGTTATTGTTGTTACGCTTACATTTGGTCAGTCAGTGTGGTCAATGGCATCTAGTGGCTGACAAGTCTGGTTGCTGTCACAGGTTCTTTTGTTCTGGTTAATGACTCATATGTCCTCACTGTTTGTAGTCGGTTGTTTAGTGTGTTTTGATTGTCGCACTATGTTTTTTTCCTCACTATTTTCTTACTATTTGTACTTGGATTTGCTACACTTGAGTCAAGGTCTTTCGGAAACAACCTTTCTACCTCCACGAGATAGTGGTAAGGTCTACGTACACTCTACCCTCCCCAGACCCCACTTGTGGGATTCCACTGAGTATGTTGTTGTTGTAATGACTCGTATGTCCTTACAGTGATAAGCATAAATTTACAAAGTTAATTTTAGAAACTCTAATTCGTTTTAAAAAGTACAAATGTATACAGAAATAGCCAACCAAAACTAGTTTTTAGAATTGAGGCATAGTTGGTATAAAATAGGACCTGAATAAAGCCGAATTGAAATAGAGGTGTTTTATAACAATCCAACTAATGTGGGGTTGAGGTGTAGCTGTGATAATAGCGCATTTCTACGTGAAAATAAAAATATAATCTATTAACCTACTACAACAACCTCTCGCCTATTTGTGTGATACGCTTTCCCTTCTAGTCTATCCCGGAAAGAATGAGATATTTCGCTTTTCAAAAACTATTTGATCTTAACAGTGCCGTCTTACCCGTAATCAATGTCCTCTTGGACCCACTTGATATCAAAGTTATTCTTTTACAAGGCAAGGAAAGTTAAACTAAAAGATATGTGGAACTCTTGTAATCAATTATCAAACAAGAATACTTTTGGTACTTTGCATATATTTGGCTTACATATCAAAAGCCTGTCTTAGTTTCTTAAACTTAGGGTCCAACCAAACAACTTCACATAAAATGAGACGGAGCATAAAGTTATGGGTCCAATTAATTACTTCCAAACTATACTTCAAATGCACAAAACATTGACAGAAAGAAGCCCCCTTTATTCAATAAACTAAATGACTACCGACTTATTCTTAGGAAGTTAAGACATTAATTGGACCAAAGAAGCAATGATCGCGTGTCAAGAAAAAGATGTGTACTACTCTCTTTTCTTGACAATGGGTGGAAAGGGGAGACACATTGTGCTCATTCACGGTGATGCAAAGGGGTGGAATAAGAAAAGATACTCCACATGTCCTCTACCATATTTTTCAAATTACGAATTTCATAGTGAGAGAGTGAGAGTAAGTTCAATTTTAGGGAATAAATAGATTACAAGTGTAATAACCTGTCCTTTCTGGGATTACGTAGACATTAACTTGTACTTTGAGTAATTTACTCAATTATAGCTTTCCTTTTAACAATTCACATATAATTATGCGGACATACTTGGGACCTCATCTTTGATTGTGTTGGTTTGTTCATTCATAACTTGGGTAAATAAGTAGACAAGCACAATACGGATCCTTGGTGTAATACCCATGGTTATAGCCTTGTAGGAAACTCCTTTATGTTTTCTTCTACTTCTCCCTCTAATGACGGGTCCTTCATACATGTCTTTTATGATATTCAAATATTTATCATGAAGTCCTTTCTTTTCCTATGCCACCAAATGACATTTCTTGATACTCTATCATATTCTTTCTCCAAGTCGATAAACCATGTGTAGATCTTTTTTCCTCTCACTATAAATTTTCTAAATCTTCTTAGCAAAAATATAGCTTTTGTTGTGGATCTACTGGGTACAATTACAAACTGATTCTCAATGACACTTATAGTGTCCTTAAGTCTATGTTATATCACTCTTTCCTAGAATTTTATCGTAACATGTATATAATGTATTAGTTAGAGAATTAAATAAGTGGCTAGTTCGCCAAATTCACACATCACATTGACGATTTGATATCTGGGTGACTTTGGACAAAAATGCAAAGGAGAAGGAAATGGGGCCAAGTCAACTTTTTGTCGGCTCATGTTTTAAACGGCTTAAAGAAGGGAAAATATAAATTGTGTTTTTGTAGAAAAATTTAAGAGAAACAACAATACAGAGGGATCTTTGGGGGAGGCGTTAAGTGGGGTCAGAACTGCTTTTTGAATCATCTATGGACGTCACTGTTTAGGAAATTTTTTTTGAAAAGGGACACAAAGCATTAGCTCAAGAAACAACAAAAAACTAAGATGAGTCTTTTATATAACCGGTAAATTCGGCAATCGCGATTTATAGTAAATAGTGATATTTTCTTACTTTAACATTATTATATAGAAGACTCTTCTTAACTTTTCATTGTTTCCTGAGAAAACATACTCATTTAATTCTCAACTTCATACATTATATGGATGTATGTTATGCTCACAAGTGCATGCATGTATAAATTATACAAATATATTCTACAATTACTTGTTTCGGTATGTAAATAGTTAAAATAAGAAAACTATAATAAATGACATAACTCAAAATTCACTTTGATGTCTACATATGTACTTAAGGGCAAGCATAGTCCCGAAAATGTCCGATTGTTACAATAAGAGAAAAGGATACGAAAACACAATAGCGGTCCCACAATGGGAAAGACTCATCTTAACCCTCTAGTTTATGACCCTCTAAAGATACGAAGACAGTATCCTCTTTGAAGAATGAATTGCTAGCATCTGATAATGATCTATTCTCGTGAAGGCACACTGAATATAAAAGCAGTATGGCAAAGCCGAAAAATTGTAATTTAGTTTTAGGTAAACTTAAGTACCTACCTAGGAGATTCTATTTTAAGACTATTAGATAATGTTCAAGATATTCCTATGTAATCTGTGTCTATAAACATACTAAGGCACTAAATTTATTAAAAGATCAGTCGTCATTTACATGCACTCACTCACCATTGAGTAAATATACTGAGAGCAAAGTGGTGGGCTCAGATCTAAGAGGACAATGCTATTGGAATAAAATATAATAGTTAATCTTGTTGGTGGATTGCTTGGTTGATTCCATTGCACTAATCCCTCACCTTCGGTGAATCCTTCACATTTGAACTCCTTCTATTCACTTTAACTAGTTTAACCTATTTGCATAAAAACTATTCCAGGAACTATCTCCAGAATTTAAGCAGCATTTGGACAATAATTGAAAAAAAGTTTGTGAAAACTTTAGGTGTGTTTGAATGATTCTTTTTGCATGAAGAGTTTCTTGAAAACATTCGTCAGAAACACCCCGAAACTACAACTTCAAAAAACAGTATTGAAAAAGAAATTTTTAGCAAACACAGCTTAAGATACCTTGACAAACACCAATTTTATTTTATTTTTTGCATATTCTGAAGAAGAAAAAAATCATTGACAAAGCCACCTAAAAAGAACGGAAGCTTTTTATTTAAAAGGAACAAATTCAGGCAGCCCATGATCTCAAATTATTCTTAAGTTAATAAATGTATGTTGAACATCAAATATGTACTTGGCACCCACAAGGCCTTGGAGATGGGGGAGAAGTGTATTTTAAATAAATAGTAACAACAGAAGCATTAAGAGATACCTTCCTCCCCTCACCCAATCTTTGCCTAACTATTTGCCCGAGAGTTGGCTGCAAATCAATTAGAAGAAGTCACTTATCCACCAATTATATATAACAGGATAAGGGGAAAATGAAAAATCTTTTTCTACCTTTACGGGCTGAAAGAACTCATCAATGACATTTTGTGCATTTGAATCCTCTGAAGGGGGGCTAACTTCTGAAGTCGGTATATTTTCACTAAAATGACTGCTTACACCAGAACTACCAGGTGTAACAGCTTGTTGCTTAGGATGCCTCCTCTGTGGTCCACTAGGTGATCTCAATATTCTCCAGATAAATACTATTGCAAATGCAAGACCTGCAATAGCTCCTGCAGATCTTGAATCCTGCATTTACAAAAAATAGATGTTACCATCTAAGAGAATGTAGCACAACATTTAAAACATATTTCTTTGGAATGCCATAGGATTTATTTTAGTTTTTTTAGAAAGAGCTATTGTAACACTACTTCCTGTATGATAGAAAGATTATATCTGCAAGCAATTAGATAAATGGCAGTTTATTGGTTTTGGAATTGCTTGTTCTGTGTCCATTGTCTTCCTCAATTTTACAAGTGGTAGAAAAAACTCTGGCAGTCACACTTTAGAAGTCCTGAAACACTACATTGTGCAGTCATCTAATTCTACACTTTGATATTTCTCAGGCTATGGAGCAGTTGTCTTAAAACTATGTGCAACATACTGGGTCATGCCAAAGTCAATGATTTTCAGAAAATTCGATCCGAGCCGGGGGGGGGGAGGGGGGGGGAGTTACCATCATGTTGTCAAAATTAAGTGTGTTGAAAACCATCAATATTCGATGGGACTTTAAGTACTAACTAGAAATAAACAGTGGATTTTAGTGAAGACACATAACGAGGGAAATAATGATTTATATAGGTAATGCAAGAAAAATAACTACAAAAGGAACAACAATTATATGGACAAATGAACTAAAAAACCTACAAAGGAATGAAATATATGAAAGTTATAACAATGCAAATCAAATTTGAAAATCATTTCAAACTTCAGATAGATGTGCAAATGTGCAAAAGTTTTTAGTTTAAACTAGTAACTGGTCTCCTAATACTACATTTCTAAATTTTATTCCTAATCAGAAAAAGTCCATTGCCATAATACTTCTTAACAATTATTATATCAATGGTTCTGCCTCCAACAAAGATATAACCCGTGGAACTATGATACCTAATCATATCTAACCTGAATGGATTTTTTAGGTACAATTCCACCAACGTTTGTTCAGGCAAAACCATCACCTAAACAAGCTGAAGCACTGGGTCTACTTTCAGGGTTTAAGCCATGCAGTAGTCGAACCTTTAACAACACTGATAATCAACAAATTAATCAGTAAAACTATCTGAATCCTCACAAACATTGTTTATATAAGAGGTAATGGTCAAAAACACACATGAACTATCACCTTTTCACGAGTTTCACACCCCAACTATAAATTGTTCCCTTTTCCTACCTGAACTATCACCATGTTCCTCCTTACTTGAACTATCATCATCTATGTACTAAAACACACCTTGAAGCTCACTAGGACAATTATGAGTTGTTCCCTTTTCCTATGTGAACTATGTGAATCCTCACAAACATTGTTTATACCCAACTATCAACTATTCCCTTTTCCTACTGAACTATCACCATGTTCCCCTTATCTAGCACCATTCATGTATTAAAACACAACTTGAAGCAGAGTAGGCCAATTATGAGTTGTTCACTTCCCCAACCAAAACTATCTAAATCCTCAAAAGCATTGTTTATATTAGAGGTTATGGTCAAAATCACATCTAAAAACTATTATTGTTTTGTGAATTTCACCCCGACTATCAACTGTTTAGTTTTCGTACTGAACTATCACCATGTTCCCCTTTCCTAGCTCAACTATCACCATTCATGTATTAAAACAGACCTCGAAGCTAACTAGACCAATTATGAGTTGTTCCATTTTCCTATCTGAATTATCACCATCTACTCAACTAGGTGATAGTTCAGTTAGGAAAATTGAACAATTGACAGTTGAGATCTGAAACTCACCAAAAACTGATAGTTCAAATTTGCTTCTGGCCATTATCTCATAACACAATAATATAAAATCAATTCCTCAATTTCATCAAAAATCAAAATTCCAAAGAGGAAGCGCGAGAGCGAGAAAAAAACCAGTGTTTGGGAGAGATTAGAAATCTTGAGGGTAAGAAATGCCCCAATTCTCTTGAGGAGCTGGAGGAAATCGTCCTTGGAGGAATCAGCCATAACCTCTGAAATCTCCAAAGTTGAGAGAATTCAGTGATTCGTTGGTAGTGTGGAGCCGATGAAGATTGATCAAGTTCTCCGCTGTTGCAGAATCTTCTAGAAGAAATCGATCTTGCAGAGGAAGCTTCGATTGAAGAAGAAAAAAGGTAGGAAAATGGATACATCTATTTTCATGGCTGGCCAATATTAGGACCAGCATTTAAGTCGTAACAGAAATTTATTTATAAATTTTATAAGTTTTGACTATTTTAGAAAATTTCAAATAGTACTAATAATTAGCAGGGATGTTCGTGCTTTGGTTTGAGTCGGTTATTGATAAAAATCAAAACCAAGCTAACTTAATTGATTTTTTAAATTTTTAAAATCAAACCAAATCAAACGAAAAAATAACCATCGGTTTGGTTTAGTTTTTTTGGTTTATTCGGTTTGAAAGTGATAATTTTTTTAGGACATACGTATCTCGATAGACACAAACACCTAATACATGAACAATCCACAGAAAAGCTACTATCGGTCCAATTAAGCAATTAAGTAATATTAGAGTTATCATTACACGAACAAAGTGATTCAATTAAGAGAAAATATGACTATTTTATGTGAAGTGGGGTAGGTAAAGACTAAAATGGATTTTGATGGACTTGGACTTAGGATTGTTATAGTTGGGCTTGAGAAAATAATAAAGTTAAAGACTTAATTAATTAAAATTTAAAAAAATATTTA
>JAJONR010017816.1:0-16320 GCA_029582245.1 Solanum etuberosum
CCCCCCCCCCCCCCCCCCCCCCCCCCCCCCCCCCCCCCCCCCCCCCCCCCCCCCCCCCCTGGTTTGAGGGTAGGGACAAAATAAATTGATTTTTTCAACAAAAAAAATTGTAATTTGAAGTTGGAGTAGAGTTTGGAAAATATTTTCCTTAATTTTGGAAGGGAAGTCATTTTCCTTAAATTTGAGGAAAATGAGTTGATTTGGAAAATGTTTTCCTTCATACCAAACACACCCTTCATTTGAAAGGGGAATGAATATCTTGTTGAGAGTGATTATGGAGGAACCTTTTCATAGAGGAGAGTGATAGGCCGTTAAAGCAAGCTTGAAAACAAAAGGAGATGTCTTTCATTCATAGCAGGAAAAAGCGGTCTCTCACTCGTATTATACGATTGTATCACTCAGCCCATTAGCTCCAAACGACCAATGTCCCAATCTTGTGGATCAAATCCAGTAGTTCTTGCCAAAGTAGAAAGTTTAATCTAGAGAAAGGATAGCTAATGTGATTTTTTTAAGAGACCTTGAATTCAGAGGTTACGGCGTGCATTATGCCATCAGGTATAATAGAATAAACTGAAGAATAAAACATTCCAAGTTTGTCTATGTTGAGGGAATATATAACACGCTAGTTTATAGTATATATGCATACAGATATATTGTCAACATAATAAATAACTCCAAGACTAATGATGGCAATGCATCACATATCTGCTGCAAATGGGAATGAAGTGAATAATTAGGGCAAATATCGGCTTGCTAACAGATAATTAACTCCCGTCCATGTTCAACTAGCTAGCATTAACCAAATGACTGATAATGAAATGCAGTTCACTGTTCACTAAGTTATCTGTACCATCTAACAGGTAACAAATGAAATGGTAATGCGTAGCTAAGAAATTCTACCAATAATTCAGCAACTCCTACACAGCATATAAATGGTGCTATTGTTTTAAGTTCTTCTTTTTAAAACATTAACTACTAAAGTAAAGTCAATAAAAGTTCAGTGGGATTATCAGGTAGCATAGTGAAATATAACTAGAGTCTAGTCATGACTCTTTTCACACGAGATCCTCAGCGATAATTTCTTATCATAGACATGACAGTCTATGATTATCAGAATTGGGAGGGAAAAGGAGACAAGACAGCTTATTGTGCATGATACTAGATATCAAATATCTTTTTCAGTGAAGTACAGGCAAATGATCCTGGTAAAGTTCTGAAAGTCAAAGGGTAAAATTGCTACTGCAACTCACCTATATGGCCCATCTCCAATAAATGCTATGCGAGCTTCGGGAAGTCTATCCATTAACCTGTTCCAAAGTCATTTTGATATGTCATGTGCAAGTTACACCTCATTCACTTCATAACCACTCAGTTTCCTTGATACAACGTTTTCCCTTAATATGAGGATCAATGATCATACACCTAGCCACATGTCAGCCAAAAATGCAAGTCTTATCCTTTCTCATTAACAAAGAGAGGCAATACCTTTTGAGGAAATCCAAATTCTTCTCGACTCCAAGTCGTCCAACATGGACTATCAATGGTTTATCAGGTTCCCCGTCACTGATCATGAAAAGTAACAGGAGAAAAGAAAAAGAATTATCAGTACACATTAAGGTTGTTTATATAGTGAATAGAATCAACAGCAGGAAGCTCCCACCTCAGTCTTAGCCGCATTTCATGAGACCGATACCGGGGGTGGAAGCTCTCAGAATCAACACCCTTATTCCACAGACGTATTTTGTTAGCTGACAAATAAGGAAAAAAGAAGAACAGTCAACAGCGTTGTGCAGAGCTTTAGCAGCAAAAAGAAGCTAACGGGTGTACGCATCTAAAACCAACAAAAACTGCTTTGACAGAACAGAGAAGACAATACTGTTTTTGCCTTAAATTGCTAATTGGTGAAGTCCATGCTGTAGTGTAATTAACAAGTACACTTATCGGTCTTTTACCTGCTGTTACCCTATAAGCTTTCAGATCCTTCGCAATAGCAGCAGATGGCACCAGTGTAAGATCAGCAGCTCTATGTAGAAACTCTGGTAAGCAGCAGTTATGTCTTAATTAGTATACAGAGCTGGAGACCTGAGAGAAAATAGATACTGCAGAAGAGAATGCTCTGCTCACATACTTATAACCATCCACATAGGTTGCACCAACCAACTAAAGGTATATCTAGGTATGTATCTGCAAAATAAGGGGCAGGATCAGTGTAGAGCCCTTAATTAATATAGAATGTAAGAAGCTTCAGAAACGCATTCTCTATGTTATTCATCAGGAAGATCAACAGAGAAAATGTTTTGGCTTCTTGAATCATGTAATTTACATAACCTATCAAATGCTCGCATCTGGAGACAAGATATTTAAAAAATGTGACTTACACAGGCACATGCGTGTGATAAGACATCACTATCGGCACACATAACAGTTTTGCAATGATAAGAGCACCAAATACCTGACAATAGGAAAAATATTATCTCTGTCAGCAAGCTGGGGAAAAAATTAGAACAACCTTAAGCTCCTTGAAGCTACACGACGAACATCACTGCACCACTTAAAGGAGGAGCAAAAAGAAACTGAAAACTCACCATTATACCAGGAGATGATGCATGTATGATGTCGGGCTTGAATCGTGCTACTTCTGAAATTATTCTTGGGCTGAGAGCTAGTGACAGAGGCACGTTCTGGTACAAGGGGCAAGGGAAACTGCAAATGAAGTAAGAAAATGTTTCTTTAACTAACTAGCCAGTTACAAATACATGGAGAATATTTCATAGTCATGCACCCTCAAACGTCACTGATTTTTTTGCTGAGCTTGCGACAGATAGAATTGAGTGAATTCAATCATTCATTGAGTAAACACGAAAAAGAATACATATGCAAGGAAGTAGAATCTGCAACCTTCGTGATCCAATCAACTTTGCTCCATAAAACTCTTGAGGTACTCCTTCATGTGTTGTCACAACCATAACCTGTACCCCAAAATTAACAGAAGAGTATAAGTGGCCAAACATCAGATGTAAACTTCAATTCTTAGCCCCTGTAGGAACTCACTCAACAGTCCGGCTGAACAATGGCTAAGAAGTATTACAGTTAGTCCTTATGAACTAAATGACTGTTAGAATAACTGTTTCTAGGTAAGTGCAGACATAAAATATCAAGATTGCTTGAAATTAGTTTAGGGGAACAGAACTAGTAGAGGTCAAGATTATGAACTCCTGATTGGCAAATACCATCCTGAGAAAAGTTGAAATGAATAATCAGCTCAAACATATCAATTTTGTGGGTAGACACATGGTATAGCAGTAAGTTCAGAAGGCCAAAAGAACACCAGCAGCTATCAGTTATCAACAACACTCTTGTCAGCAACGAGCATACCTCATCTCCCATTTCACGGAGATATCTTATAAAATTCTGGAACCGGTTCTTATAGCCAGATACATACCTGCACATTTCACAAAGGAAAATGGTGGTTATGTCAGAGTGTAACTCAATTGAGCATGAATATTGTTTTTCTGGAAATGTCAATCTTTATTCTCTAAAATTACTGATCAGAGCTGATCCATAATTCACCATATAAGACATCGGAGTCCCCAGCTGAGAACATATCCGACTCCCAAAATTAAAGGGTGAAGGCAATGTCACTTCTAAGTGCCATTGAGCAATAAAGACCATAAAATGTAATAGAAGCGGGTATTCTGCTGAAGTATATCTGAAGTTGAAAGGCGTCTGATTGGACAGAGCTATATTTATTTTGCTAGATCAATATGACATTGGTTTTCCAAAATACTATGAGGAGCCATTAAAGAAAGAATGCAGAGATAACATAGATTGAAATGCAGCTCAAGAAAAGAAAAGTTAGGTTTCAATGCTGAAGTGGTATCAGTGCAGCAAAACAAGTTTTGAGATAGTGATTGACCATGCACATTGCTATAACTAACAAGCATGCAACTTCCCTTCAATAGCTACATTTGTTAGAAATCATAGTTCCTTCCCTTAGGTCTTCGCTAAGCCTTAACATAAGTCTTTTCTTACAGGCTATTCAAGGTCTATTGGCTCCAACTATCATGTCTTACGCATGAGATTTTTTTTCCAAAAGCATATGTGGATAGATAGTTGATCAAGTCTACATTTCGATACTATGGAAAAAAAAGAAGAGGTTTATTATCAAAATTCTTATGCTAAGAATCATTATCTACTACACAATTCTAGCACATAACTGAAGATAGAAGACCAAACAAACAACATATTAGGAAAGTCAGCAAAAGTTCCTTAGAAATCTGGGCGCGAATGATCAAAATCACACAGCAGAGAAGATTGAATAAATGAGACCACTGAAGTAACAAAACTTGACATAAACAAAATTCACATACACTGAAATACTTCTGCAAATTAACAGATTATAAAAGATGTGCTGCAAAAATGCTCCTCAATAACACATTGCCATTTTCATTATAGGCGAAACAAATTACTACTTATCACATCAGTAATTTCTGTCAGTACATATGAATAGTGAGAAGTAAGTCACAGAAGCTCAGAAGGGTTAAAGAAGAAATTAGACCTAATGGATCACTCTTAGAAGTCAACTCAACAAACAAAAAGAGCATAGCAGTAACCAGAACCAAAGTTGAGTAATTAACGCCAACAATTTTGCAGTTCGGCTCAAATTATATAAGATTATAAAGGAGGGAAATTCACTAAAATCACTCACGAAAAAGGAGAAGGCTCAACAAAGATAGCAATACGTCTAGGCTTCGAAGTCATTTCAGATTCAACCAAAGGAGGAGGACCCTCTTCCTCTTCTTCCCTATACTCTTTACCTTTCATGTTGCTAGCTGCAATTAAGGGTCTTTTCTTGAAGGGTCTTTCCCTAAATCTCCTTTCACACTGCAAAAAATTAACTTTTGTGCAAATTAAGCTAATGGGGTTTGTTCTTGAAGTAGAAAAGTAAGAAAATTCATGAACACTTGTAGGTACTGAAACAAGAGAAGAAGAAGAGATGACAGGATTTATTAAGAGAGAAGAGACAGCCATGGTGAGTTATTTGGATAATGATGTTAAATATATTTGAATTTGATTAGCTCAGAGAGCAGAGAAGTGTGGAGTTTTTTTGGAAGATAGAGAGAAATTGGGACTCCGGCAATGGATATTCTTATTTACAGTATGGAATAATTGAAGAGTATATGCCACAAGTTTCACAAGCCGCTAATAGATATATTAGGGACTCATTCTCATGTTATTGACACATTTGGATGTTGCTGCCATGTGCAACATTTTGTTGCATCTCTTTTTGAGTTCACCGAGGCTATTTTAAAAACAGTCTCACTATTAGATTTTATATTTTACCTTTTTTGGGGCTTATTTTATAGAATTTCACTAGCTATATAGTTATTGTTTTATTTTTTGAGTTTTAGATGTTTTTAATACAAGAAGTAGTTTAGATAAATGTGTCACTACCTGACCTCCACCTACTCGAGCTGATATGTTTGGTTGTTCGTTAGGGAGTGAATTATTCATATTTCAAAATCAGTATGTAGTTAGTATCATGTTTGATAGTATTTTAATTGTTATGTATAAAATTTAACACAACAAAATATGATATTTGACTATCGATTTTACAATCTTACATAACATAATCGTGGTGGAGCCAGAATTTTCACTATGGGATTCAAAATATGAAAAATAAACACACTCCACCCCTGCACATGAATAATTATTGTATCATTAATATTAAAAAGGGTTCAATGACACTTTCTTGTTGTCTGTTAGTTTAGTTCGAATAGATACAATCCATTCATTTAAAGAAATTATATGACTCAACTCGATTTCAATCAAAACTTAACCCAATCCAACTCGATTTCTATCAAAACCCGACCCAATTCAACTCGATCAGATTAAATTTTGATAAAGTTTGACTCAAGTCTATTCAAACTTTATCAAATTTGTACATAACATGTAACTTTGTACACCCCCCTTCATATGCAAAAACACTAGTCAACTGCACCACAAATTACCTTCTATTGTTCTTTTTCTATTAACAAAAAAATGAAATCTCTCTCAATTAGTCATAGCAGGATAAGTTGCGCAAACACTTACTTTTGATGTCGCACTCGTGTCGGATTCTCCAAGAATACACAACTTTTGGCGAATCTGACACGTACCCCTTGACATTTTTGAAGAGTCCGAGCAACATAGATAGCAGGCTAGCAGCATATTTTGAATTCAAAACAGACTCATAATTAGTTAGTAAAAGTAGAAGTTTGACTCCATTTTGCAACAAAGGAAACAAACAGGTCTAGTCTATATGTGGTTATCCAACAAAGTTGCATTAAATAGCATTTATACATATTAGTTGGACACCCCATAAGAGTCTTGAAAATCTATTGTATGATCAAAAAAGGCAATTTTCAAGAATAGCAACTAGTCTAACTTGTTTTCTTTTTATTAGACAAATGGAGCTTCTGTTATACTTGCATCTCTCAATTATTGTTATGTCCATTGCAATCTCAGGTTGTGAATCAACTGATCTATTAGCATTACAAGACTTGAAAAACAGAATAACAGATGATCCACTTCATGTCATGGCTTCTTGGAATGATCATTCTTCACATTTCTGCAACTGGACTGGTGTAACATGTAGTCCTTAGGACAGAGTTATCAATCTTGATTTGAGTTCACGAAAACTCGTTGGCACCATACCGTCTTCCATTGGCAATCTCAGCTTCCTAACAGGTATACATCTTGAAAACAATAGCTTCCATGGTGAAATTCCTCAAGCAATAGGTCTCTTGCTGCAGCTTGAACATCTCAATCTTAGTTCAAATTCTTTTAGTGGAAAAATTCCGACAAATTTAACTTACTGCAAGGAGCTTAGAGTACTTGATTTACGAGCTAATGATCTTGTTGGAAGAATTGTGGATCAACTTAGTTCATTGTCAAAGTTGAACTTCTTAAGACTTAAGAGCAACTCTTTCACAGGAGGAATCCCGTATTGGATAGGAAACTTTTCGTCTTTAAAGTACCTTGACATTTCGAGTAATAGTCTACAAGGACCAATACCTCAGGATCTTGGCCGTCTAATGAGTTTGGAAGTATTTAAAGTGTATGAAAATGAATTGTCTCGTACAATCCCTTCGTCGATTCTCAATATTTCTTCCATAGACTATTTCTCTGTTACTCAAAATCAGCTGCATGGACAACTTCCAGCAAATATAGGCCTCACTCTTCCAAACCTTGAAGTATTTGCTGGTGCTGTCAACAGCTTCACCGGATGTATTCCTGTTTCATTGGCGAATGCTTCTAGGCTTCACGTGATTGATTTTTCCCAAAATGAACTTACCGGGGATGTGCCATATAGTATAGGAAAACTGAAAAGTTTGGTTAGGCTCAACTTTGAGGTCAACAGACTAGGAGGGAGGGGAAGTTCTGAGGGTTTGAAATTTCTTGATTTCTTAACCAATTGTACAAATATGATAGTACTAAGTTTTGCAGCCAATAACTTTAATAAAGAATTGCCTTACTCGATTGCTAATCTTTCGACTGTACTTGAGATACTTACTCTAGGTGACAATAGGATACATGGTACTCTTCCTGCTGGAGTAGGCAGTCTTACTAAGTTGACACTACTAGGAAGGCAATGTTCCTGAGACGATAGGTAGACTTAATGGTCTGGAAGGTCTTTATTTGAGTGGAAATGCGTTTTCAGGGACGATACCACTCTCTATTGGTAACTTGACAAAGTTAATTAGTCTATACTTGCAAGAGAATAGACTAGAAGGAATCATACCTCCAGAGTTGGGGAAATGTAATATCTTGTCGGTGCTGAACCTTACTAGGAATCATCTTGTTGGCTCCATACCGAAAGAAGTTGCAGGACTAACCTCCCTTTCAATTTATTTATCATTGGCAAGTAATTCTTTCAGTGGACCTGTGCCAAAAGAACTTGGTCAGTTGATAAATCTCAAGGAATTGGATGTTTCACATAACAAATTATCAGGTGAGATTCCAAGTGCTCTCAGCAATTGTCTCGGCTTAGAGCGAATAAATATCAGTAGTAATCTCTTTCAAGGAACTATTCCTCAATCTTTAACAGATTTAAGAAGTTTAGGTGAGATAGATTTCTCAAGGAACAACTTGTCAGGGGAAATACCGGAGTTTCTTGGGAAACTTCCATATCTCCGGAAACTTGACCTCTCATTCAATGAACTTGAAGGTAAGGTTCCAAATGAAGGGATTTGCAAATACAGGCGCATTTTCAATCAACGGAAACAATAGACTTTGTGGTGGGGTACCCAACTTACATTTGCCTGAATGCTCTAAAGCTACCAAGCACCTTGATTCAAGAGTACTGCTAGCTATTATAGTTACTCTTGCATTATCAGTTTTGGTGCTATGTTCCTGTGCTGCTTATTACAAACTCAGCAACTCAAGAAAGGCACAACTTGGAATGCTGAGCAACTGTTTGAGATACCAAGAACTACATATCGAGCAATACATAGAGCGACAAATGGATTCTTTGATGCCAACTTGGTTGGTAGAGGAAGTTTTGGTTCAGTATACAAAGCACATTTCGATGTTGACAATACAATAATGGCAGTGAAAGTGTTGAACCTACAACAAAGAGGTGCCTTGAGGAGTTTCCTGGATGAATGCAGAACCTTGAGTACTATTAGGCATCGTAATCTTCTCAAAATCAAGACTGCTTGTTCTAGCATTGATCACCAAGGTAATGACTTCAAATGCATAGTTTTTGAGTTCATGACTAACGGAAACCTATATAATTGGTTGCATACAGAAAATGATGATCAGCAACACCAAACAAAGAAGCTGAGTTTCATCCAAAGACTAAACATCACCATAGATGTTGCTTCTGCACTTGACTATCTCCACAACCACTGCCAAACACCAATAGCTCACTGTGATATAAAGCCAAGCAACATACTCCTCGACGAAGATATGTCTGCTCATGTTGGTGACTTTGGATTAGCAACATTTCTCCTTGACACATCGAGTAGCAATTCTCGGAGTCCTCAGAGTCCTGCAGCATTAAAGGGTTCTATAGGTTACATCCCAACAGGTACGATGATGTCATTACTTTACATTTCATATACGATTAATACATATCTCATCCTAAAGAAATGTATTTGGTACATCACAGAGTATGGATCAGGCGGTCAAGCATCCACATTCGGAGATGTTTACAGCTTTGGGATAGTACTGCTAGAGTTATTCATCAGTAGAAAACCAACTGACGCAATGTTTAACGAGAGTCTAACCATTCACAAGTATGTTTCAATGGCTTTGCCTGAACATGTCATGGAGACTGTAGATCCCTCATTGCTCTTGACAGAGGAAGAGCAAAACATCAATCAAGATGAAGCAACAAGAATGGAAGAATGTTTAGTCTCAGTTTTGAAAATTGGGCTTACATGTTCTGCATCATCACCAAGTGATAGAATGCTAATAGATACTGTTTTGAGAAAACTTCAAGCAATCAAGAAGTCCTTCATTTCAAGTAGATTATAACAAAAATCTCTCCCTTCGGCCTCTGTCTTAATTTCTTTGTTTTACTTTCATTTTTAGTCCGTTTAAAAAATACTTAATGTGTTTTTCTTTTTCTGCAACTCTTTCCACGTGTATTATAAGACCACACAATCAAAGGACATTTTGATATATTCTAGATATCTTTATTTTAAGACCACAAGCCTACCTATTCCCTAAGTTTCTATGCCTGGAAAATTTTGAATCCTCTTGGATCAGATATACTATACATCGCACCAAATCGATAATCCAAGTCAAATCGAAAAAAATCCAACTATAGTTTGGTAAGTAATTAAGTAAAACACGATCATAATTGATTTGATTTTTTTAGTAAATCAATCTGATGTTACAATAGGTATACAAGTTTTAAAATTATTTAATATATATAGTATTTATTGTAATACAATTTATAAATATTTCTTGATTTTTGTTATATGGTTTTTTGTATTTTAATGTATTATTTCAAGCTTGGACTTTGATTTTTAGGATGGTCTAATAAGTTTTATAGTTCATATATATTAGCAACTCAAATAAAGTTCAAAACCAAACCCTAATCAATACTATTGCTAATAAACAAATACTCCTTCTGTCTCAGTTTATGTGAATTTTTCGTTTAACGAGAGTCAAACAGTTTAAGTTTGACCGGAAATTTGCGCATGGAATCTTCAATTTTTTTGAAATTAAATTTATATATTTGTAAACTACGTAAATAGTATTATAAGTCACAATAATTGATAATTCAAAATGTTTAAAAGATCTATGAAAAATTTACAGTCAAAGATAAATTTGTTTGAATCTCGAAATCCGAAAAGTACCACATAAAATGAGGTGGAGGGAGTATCCAAATACTAGGAATAATAATAGTATTGGATATCTATTTTTATTTTTGCTTTGATTTAGTGAAAATGTATAACTAGGAATAGTGTTTAGTCATGAAATTAGTAGTATACTTATTAGAATGATGACTAATTAGTACCTTTTACATCATGTTCATTTTCATTATACATTATTAGTTAATATTATTTTATATGATTTTATTATCTTTATTGTTGAATATATATGTTATTATAATGACATGACTAAGGACCCCCTAAGTCTTGAATAAAGAAAATGACATTTCAATCATTTATTTTTTCTTTTTATATTCTTGTCGTTAGTTTGAAATTAAGGAAATGACGTTCAATATCGAAGAAGATTGATTAGCGACTAATTAAAGATTTATTAATTAAAACACCCACTTTTTCAGCTAAACACAGAATTTATTTGGACTAAAAATCCCTTTATATTTTATGTTTCAATTATGACGGACATGGTTTAATGTATTTGTCCCATATTTAATACTCTCTCCGTTTTAATTAATTTATCTGATTTTATCTTGACACAAAGTTTTTAAAAGTAAAGATTTTTTAAAAAAATTTGTGATTTTAAACTAAAAATATGTACAAAGTACCAAGCTTTAATTTAATTTTGTGGTTTTTAACATGTCGGTCTTTTTAAAGTTAAGGCAAAAGGCCGGTATCGGCTGCGGGATGGAGCCGGGAGCAGCAGAGGAGAAGCGATAACGATAAGCCATTCAATCTACTCCTCAAAGCAAGAATGGAGGGTTGCTTCTTAATAATTCAAATAGATAATTTTGCTCACATCAAGGGAAGCTCTTCATTAACTGAGAAGCTCATTGACTCGCATTTGACTCTAGCCTCTCATTTAACTCGCTATTTTGTCAAACGTGAAAAGTTGAAATTAACAAGTTACCAAAAATGAAAAGAGATATTCTTTTGACACAAACTAAAAAGGAAAGTAAAACAAACAAATTAAAACGAAGAAAATAGCCATCATCTAGACAAAGAACAAACTATATTATTGTTTCTTTTTTTTTCCCGGCTAACGTACTTTAATAATACTCATATCTTAAAAATATATTTCTATATCCTGTTTAGTATTTTATTTTGTGCTAAACTTCACTTATATGATTATACTGATTACGTTATCGAATACTTTACTTTGTATCATGAGATGTTAAACTCTCAACTAAAAAGAAAGTAACACAAACAAATTAAAACTCACAGAGTAGTCATTATATACACAGAAGACAAACTCTGTTATAGTTTCATTATTTTTTCCTGCTAAAGTACTTTGTGTAATTACACGTGGTATGTTGATGATCGTGGTGTCCGAACTGGTCTTCACCCTCCTCAACTAATTCCACAAGATATTTGTCACCTTTCACCGGTAACAAGTATCAGATAACTCTATCCACCAAGGCTAGAACAGACGAGAAGAATCACCTAGTGTTTTTGTCTCTGCTGGAATTTAAACTTGAGAGACCTCATAGTTCTCAACCATTTTATTCACCACTAGGCCATACACTTGAGGTGATGCTAGTCATTATTTTTATTTTTTTATGATCGTAGTATTCGGGCCAGTTTTCGCGCACCTCAACTAATATCACAGGATACTTGCCACCTATCACCTCCCACCAGCAACAAGTACCAAATAACTCTTTCCACTAAGGCTAGGACAGATGGGAAGAATCACCTAATATTTTTTTTATCTCCATTGAGTTTTGAACCTGAGACCTCTGAGTTCTCACCTGGTCGTTATTTTGTTCAGTAAACAAGGGACATGTTGATCTCATACATGAAAGGGAAGCTGTCATATGAAAAAAAATTCAAAAAATATGACGTTAGTTTTGTGCTAAAATTAGCCCATTCATGAAAACTTGACTGGCACAACAACATGCAACAAGCCAATTGGTAAAAAGGTTTTGTCACTGTCAGTCTATCCAACAAATTTGCATTTATTAGCATTTATACATGTTAGTTGGAACTTGAAAAAGCCCTGAAAATTATTGCATGATTCAGATTATTATAAGAAAAGGAAAGTTTACATTCTTTCTTCTTACAAGCAAAAAACAGCAACTAGCTAGTCTCTAAAAAATCCAGCACAAATGAGCCAGTGGTATCTAACATCCAATTCCATATGGCTTTTGTTGTTATACTTCCAGTACTCAATTACTATGATGTCCATTGCAATCTCAGGTCTCGAATCGACTGATCAGTTAGCACTACAAGACTTAAAAAGCAGAATAACAGAGGATCCACTTCATGTCATGGCTTCTTGGAATGATCACTCTTCCCATTTCTGCAACTGGACTGGTGTAACATGTATCCCTGAAAATGGCAGAGTTACATTTCTTGATTTGAGTTCGCGACAACTTGCTGGCACCATCCCGCCTTCCATTGGTAATTTCAGTTTCCTTACAGGTATTGATCTTGGAAACAATAGTTTCCGCGGTGAAATTCCTCAAGCAATAGGCCGCCTGTTGCAGCTGCAACATTTAAATGCTAGTTACAATTATTTTAGAGGGAAAATTCCTACTAATTTAACTTACTGCAAGGAACTTAGAGTACTTGATCTACAATTTAATGAACTTGTTGGGAAAATTGTGGATCAACTAAGTTCATTGTCAAAGCTGTATTTGCTTAAACTGAAAAGGAACTCACTCGGAGGAGGCATCCCACGTTGGTTAGGAAACTTTTCATCTTTAGAGTTCCTTGACATTTCGGGTAATAGTCTACAAGGACCAATACCTGAGGATCTTGGGCGTCTAACGAAGTTGTTAGTGTTTCATGTGAACTCTAACGAATTATCTGGTACAATCCCTTCATCGATTTTCAATATTTCTTCGATATACTATTTCTCTGTTACACAAAATCTACTGCATGGACAACTTCCAGCAGATGTAGGCCTCACTCTTCCAAACCTTGAAGTATTTGCTGGTGCTGTCAACAGCTTCACCGGACCTATTCCTGTTTCATTGGCGAATGCTTCTAAGCTTCGCGTGATTGATTTTTCCCAAAATAAACTTACGGGGGATGTGCCAACTAGTTTTGGAAAGTTGGAAATGTTAGTTAGGCTTAACTTTGAGGCGAATAGACTAGGAGGGAGGGGAAGTTATGAGGGCTTGAGATTTCTTGATTCGTTAACCAATTGTACACATCTGATGGTACTAAGTTTCGCAACCAATAACTTTAGGGGAGAATTGCCTTACTCAATCACTAATCTTTCAACTGTACTTGAGATTTTCTCTCTAGGTAATAATAGGCTGCATGGTACTCTTCCAGCTGGAATAGACAACCTTATTAGTTTGACGCTACTAGGAATGGACGGAAACTACCTCAATGGGAGTGTGCCTGAATCTATAGGTAAGCTTGAATATCTGGAACGTCTCTATTTGAACGGAAATGCATTTTCTGGGAAGATACCATCCTCTATTGGTAACTTGTCATTGTTAAATACTCTAAATCTGGACGAAAATAGACTAGAAGGAAGCATACCTCCGGAGCTGGGGAAGTGTAAGGTCTTGTCAACATTAAACCTTACTAGGAATAATCTCGTTGGCTCCATACCGAAAGAGGTTGCAGGATTATCTTCCCTTTCAATTTCTTTATCATTGGGAAGTAATTCTTTGACTGGATCCTTGCCAAAAGAACTTGATCAGTTGATAAATCTCGAGGAATTGGATTTATCACAGAACAAGATATCTGGTGAGATTCCAAGCACCCTCAGCAATTGCCTCCACTTAGAGCGTGTATATATTAGTAATAATCTCTTACAAGGAACCATTCCTCAATCCTTTTTAAGTTTAAAAGGATTGGAAGAGATAGATTTTTCGCGGAACAACTTGTCAGGGGAAATACCGGAGTTTCTTGGGGAACTTTCATATCTCAGAAAACTGGACCTTTCATTCAATGAATTTGAAGGTGAGGTGCCAAATGAAGGGGTATTTTCCAATACAAGTGCAATTTCAATCAAAGGAAACAGGAAACTTTGTGGAGGTGTTGCCGACTTGCATTTGCTTGAATGCCCCAAAGCTCCGAAGCACCTTAATTCAAGAGTGTGGATAGCTGTTAGTGTTCCTGTTGCACTCTTAGCTTTGGTGCTATGTTGTTGTGGTGCTTATTACAGGCTCAGAAACTCAAGAAAGGCACACCCTTGGATCGAACAGCTAGCCCAGATACCAAGAACTACATATCGAGAAATACTTGAAGCAACGGATGGTTTATCTGAGGATAACTTGGTAGGTACAGGAAGTTTTGGTTCAGTATATAAAGCGCATTTCCATGGTGAGGAAACAATTATGGCAGTGAAAGTGTTGAACTTACAACAAAGAGGGGCCTTAAAGAGCTTCCTGGATGAATGCAGAGCTTTGAGAAATATAAGGCATCGTAATCTTCTCAAAATCAAGACTGCTTGTTCGAGCATTGATCACCAAGGTAATGACTTCAAATGCCTAGATTTTGAGTTCATGACCAACGGAAACCTACACGATTGGTTGCATCCAGAAAATGATGACCAGAGACACCAAGCAAAGAAGCTGACTTTTATCCAAAGACTAAACATTGCCATAGATGTTGCTTCTGCACTCGACTATCTCCACAACCACTGTCAAACACCAATAGTTCATTGTGATCTAAAACCAAGCAACATACTCCTCGATGAAGATATGTCTGCCCATGTTGGTGACTTTGGATTAGCAACATTTCTCCTTGACACATCAAGCAATTCTTGGAGTCATCAGATTTCTGCAGCACTAAAGGGTTCTATAGGTTACATCCCAACAGGTACAACGATGTCATTAGTTTACATTTCACATTCAGTCATTTATCATTCTGCAGAAAATTGATTTAGTACCTTGCAGAGTACGGATCAGGCAGCCAACCATCCACACTTGGAGATGTCTACAGCTTTGGAATAGTATTGCTAGAGTTGTTCATCTGTAAAAGACCAACTGATGCAATTTTCAACGAGAGTCTAAACATTCACAAGTATGTTTCAACAGCTTTGCCTGAACATGTCATAGAGATTGTAGACCCCTTATTGCTCTTGGCAGAGGAAGAGCAAAACATCAATCAAGATCAAGCAAGAAGAGTGGAAGAATGTTTACTCTCGGTTTTGGAAATCGGGCTTACATGCTCTGCATCATCATCAAGAGATAGAGCACCAATAGACACTATTTTAAGCAAACTTCAAGCAATCCGGGAATCCTTCCTTACAAGGAGATGATAATATGAATAACTGTTTATTTTTCATGTTTCTTATATTAAGCCTTGTTAGCATATCGAAGTTTGTAAACAGATCTAAGTTGTTTTGATTCAAACAGGCAAGAACAGTACACAATCTTATAAGCAAATCTGCTGAATAATATGACTAAATATCTTACATTTTATTCCCAACTTTAGTTTTACATGAGAAAGCTAATAGTATGCTATGCATTCTTGTTGCAAAAATGTTTACTCCTAGCAAAATTGAATAAATATGATTGTTGACAACATGGAAAGGGATCAACAAATGTTATACATATCTCACAAATAGTCATAGCAACATATTAATTAGTCATTCCCTACAGAGAATTGAATGAAGTCTATTATTGTTTCCTTCTTTTTCAATTCAGTCAACATACTGAATAAGTACTCCTGATACAATATAGCCTACCAATATTGAACATTTCAAAAAGGACCTACTAAACATGTTTTTGGAAGTGTTCTTTCAATACATACCAGTCAAGTTCATATTAAATATGTCTATCCCATTTAATGAGATATTATCCAAAATAGTAATGTCTTGACCACCTTCTTGAACTTAAAAGTAATCTTTTCTATTCGGCAACCACTATCATTAGCTATCACCATCATCCATCACAACTATCAACCAACAACAACTATCACCATCAACATCGTCAATCACACCATCAACACTAGCTACTAGCCACATCTAACTATT
>JAJONR010017817.1:0-12596 GCA_029582245.1 Solanum etuberosum
GCCATGTGGTTTTTTTTTTTTTTTTTTTTTTTTCAACATTAGCCATGTGGCTTAGAATAGCTATTTTTGGTTTTTTTTTTTTCCCTCTTTGGAATTTTCCATCCTAGCTTTATTCTCTTGTACCTAATCAATACATCAATTTCAGCTAAATTTGTTGAATCATTCATCTATTATATGTACTCCACCTTTTAGGGGTCATTTGGTAGAGGAAAGAGTTATCCCAAAATTATTAAAAATGAGATTGTTATGCATGTTGCAATTATAATGACAAAGTTATTGATTTAAAATAAATAAATTAGGAAAAAATTGTTTTTAATTTTAACTTTGTCTTTGTTTAAAAAGTTTGGGAGAAATATTTTCAAGACATTTATTTTATAAGGAGATTGTTGGAGTAGTATAGGAACAAAAAAAGAGACTTACACATTGTGTTCATTAACTTTAGAAAGGTACTTTAGAGATGTTTGAAGTCTAGAGGTGTACATGCATGTGGCTTACATTAGGGCTAGTAAGAAAATGTACGATGGAGCCAAAACTCGAGCTAGGATAGTAAGAGGTGATTTGGAGCACTTTCTGGTCATGATAGGGTTGCACCAGGGATCAATCCTTAGCCCATTTTTTTTTTCTTAGTGATGAATGTATTGACACGATATACTTAAGGGTAGGTGTCGGGTGTATGTTATTCCTAGATGACATATATATTGATTGACGAGACGCACAATGGAGTTAATGATAGGGTGGAAGTTTGGAGAGAGACTATAAAGTCTAAAGATTTCAAGTTAAGTAGGATTAAGATAAAGTACTTGGAGTGCAAGTTCAGTGGCGTGACACGTGTTATCGAGGTGGAAGTGAAGATCAATTCACTAGTTATTTAATTCCCAAGAGAGAAAGTTTCAACTATCTTGGGTCTGTAATTCAAGGAGACTGGGCGATTAACAATGATATAGCACACAATATTAGAGCGGGGTAGGTGAAATTGGAAGTTCGCCTCTAAGGTATTGTGCGATGAGAATGTGTCGCCAAGCCTTAAAGGTAAGTTTTACAGAGTGATGCTTAGACTAACACTATTGTATGGGGTAAAGTGCTCACTATTGTATGGGGTAGAGTGATGGCAAGTTCACGTTCAGAAGATGTAAGTAACAAAGATAAGGGGAAGTGATTAGACAAGATATGAAACATCTGAAGAATACTCTGATGGATGTGTGAGCATATATATATTAGGAGAGAGATGATTAAGAGTGAAGTTATTCGATATAAAGTGGTGGTGGCCTTTGTGGCAGATAAGATAAGGAAAACAAGGTTGAGATTGTTTGTATATGTGAAGAGAGGGTACTAAGATGTGCCAGTCGAAAGGTGTGAGAAATTGATAATAACAGGAGTTAGGAAAGATATAGTTGGTTGAAGATTAAAAAAACTGAGGGGAAGTGTGATTAGACAGGATATGTGATACATCTTCAGCGACTGGAGACATGTCGCTAGATAGAAAGTCATGTAGGTCAAGGACATGACCAACCAACTATTTTGATCTTATCTCGTAACTAGGTCAACCAAATAGTAATTATCGAGAAAAAAAGAAAAACTCATGGCTCGAAGTCAGGAAAAAAAAAGAGAAGACTCGTTGCCTGAAGACAAAATAGATGGATAAAAGAAAAGATACGTCAGAGATACGCATACGAGATCATGCACATGACAAGGGGATACTAATAGGCACGTCTAACAGTATTTTCAGGTGGAACATTTTCATTGATCACAAGACTTTAGTAGTTGACTGGTGCCTTTCTATTGATAGATATATTACCTTTGTTTCATATAAACACTAACATTTTTTACTTGTATGTCTTTAACCTTATAACAAATTCAATTGTATCATTTATTACATCTTGGAATTTCAAAATCAGCAAAAGAGGAGTAAAGTGTAGACTATGTGAACGTGTTCAATTGCAATTTGTAGGACTACTAGTAAGTAACTACACATCTACATTTGTAGATTTTTTAAAAAAAGGCACTTAAAAGGGTATGTCAGAGTACTATTGATGAAGTAGGTGAAATTTATGAAAATTGGATAATTTTAGAATATAAATCTCAATAAATATAAAAATAATGGTATGGTATTTCTCCCTAATTTTTCTTAAGTTTTGGTAGATAAAACTATCCAATGGAGTAGATATATTGGTGAAAAGTATTAACTACTAACTACTCAATGGAATAATCTAACTTTCATGCAAAATTCAAACACTATTGTTATAGAAAATGAAAAAAATAAAAAATATTTGAGCATAAAGAGCAAAAATAAGGAAATACTTTCAGAAACTTTCTCAAATCTACAATACACAACCTGATGGGTTGTTTGATTTGTGAACAGATTATACTAGTACAATAGTGTGATTATTATGACCAAATTAATTATTTAGTGAATATGATATAAAAACAATATTTTTCTGAAAGAGTAACAACATAATTACTATTTTGCATTGAAGATGATATAAAAAAAAAATTAATACAATTAATTATGATATGAATAATTTCAAACTGTTTGTATCGAAATCAAAATTCAATCAAATACGAATAAAATAATTTTATATTTTATCCCGTAATTACTACCTCCTTATAACCAAGTGGCTCCTTTGAGATTCACATGACCCTCTTAATCAAACTATGTTGGGAAAAATACTACAATATTGATATTAGATTGGAATTATAAAGTAGTAAATAACTTATCACAAAAACTGTATTGTGGCAAGTCATTGCCTTGAAAGCGATTTCGGCTCGACTCCGGTGCATATCGTTGTAGTCGGTCACTCTCCAAGGTTCCACAGTTACTCTCAAACACGTGCACTCGTGGCTGAGAGTTTGGAGGTGGCTCAAAACCAATTGCCCAAAAATATTCGAATAATAAGATGAAAGAAGGAAAATGTTTCCTTTTCCTTTTTGTTGGTTGTGTTAGCTTTCATAAAGGCACTATTTATATAGGAAATTTCTATAGGAGTTATTGTAGAGTCAAGAGTTAATTTTGATAACGCATTGTGAATGTTAATGGCATTAAAGGTCATTACATCATATTCTACGGAAACTCTTGTTTTGTTTTGGAACGAAAAATTTATTCTCTTTGTAACATATTTTACTTTGTATTCTTTGCATTACAATTTCTATATATATATAAAGCTGGATGTAAAAAAGCTGATGTGGCACATAGCATTCATTTTTATCTTTTATCTTTTTTTGTCTTTTGCATTTTATTTTTTGTTTCTTATATCTTATTTGCATTTTAAGAAAGATCTGAAAATATTAAATACATTACCCAATTACTGAGGGATCATGGCCCTTTAACAATATACATTAATATCTATATACATTCAAGTAAATTGAAGAAGATGAAAAGGTCAAAAACCTTTCATCTTCTAAAACTGTTTATTTTAATATATGCTAAATTCTTTTCTTTTCTTTTCTTCTTTTTCAACTAAAAATATTGATTACAATTAAATACACACCCTGTGTTAGTTTCTTCCCTTAAATTTCTTTTATTAATTTCTTTATGATTAGAATTAACAGTTGCACACCGAAGAAGCTAAAGTTTTGAAGAGTGCTTATTCTTCGAGACCCATGTATGACTGTCAAGGCTTATCAGTTATCAGTTTATTCATAATATCCGTTTCTCTGGAAAAAAATTCTAATTACTTTTATTTATATATAACAATTAGAAAATTCAAAAAATATTTCTTAATTAGTATTCATCTATTTTTCAATTTAGAAAGTCCAAAAGTCATTATCATTAATTTAGTGATTTAATCATCATTTATTATGCAATAAATAATATTATATAATAATTTTTATTTATATATAGAGTAAGCATAATTTTTTTCTGCAATAATGAGAACAACATATTCCCGAAATTTTTTGATATTCGTTAATTTCATCTTATATTTTTATATCCAAAATATTCAAAAAAAAATTAGTGCCAATTACAAGCCATGCATAAAGTTAGGCGTTAGATTATTAAACAGCGCTATTTATGCAAGATTAATGCTGAGATTATATTTTAATTTTCCAACCAACAACTCCAAAGAACTACTAAGTATTGTATAAAAAATAAATTAAATTAAATCAGTCAGTAGGGTATATTTTAATTCAGGTCAGTAAATTATCAAATTAAACCTATAAATCTTATTTTATTTTTATTAATTAAGATATGTAGTAGGGTATCAAAAAATTAAATCTATGCAATCTGATCTCAAAATTCCTTTTAGTGGATATGATTTATATGGTGCATATATTTGATATAACCACAGAATTTAGAGAAAAGATAGTCCTAAAATTTTAATTTCACCTGTAATTATTGTGTCGATCAAAATAATTTTAACATTATTCCCTATATGACATCTCCAATTTGACTTATAATTTAAGGATATACATAGTACTTTCTTTATTTCAAATTATTTCTCATAATTTTTAAAAGTAATTTTTTATTTTTAAATTGATTATTATTTTTCATTTTGTCTGAGAGAGGTTTTCTCTAAACGATATTTTTTTTTTGGAGGAACACGAAAAAAAAATTAATTCGTAATTTAAATTTTATAGCGGGTTGTGTTAAGTGGAGCGGGTCATTAAATGATTTAAATGAATATTTTTTTATTTCTTAAAATTTTGATTTAAATAAGAAAATTATGTCAGCAAATTTTAATAAACAATTATTCAAATAGATTGGGTGACCATCTCAAATTTTATTTTATTTTATTTTGGTTGAAATGAATATGAAAGGAAAAAAGCTAGCAACCTACCGAGAGTTCGGATATTGTCTAGTCTTTATTTTATTTATATTTTATGACGTTTGGCGCATTTACTTTTAAAATAACTTTTTATTTATTTTCAGTGATGATATTAAAAGTTTGAATTAATTTAGATTGGCATGTATAATGCTTCTTACAAGGAAAAATTGTTCCTTGACAAGATTTCTTCTATTTAGAATTTGAATTCAAAAAAAAATATGATTTATACTATTTTTGGACATGATTTGAAATTATGATTTATGAAATTATTTGATTTAAATCATAAATATAAATACCTCGCAAGTTTTAAAAATTATCAAAATTTCTCCAATCTTATCAAATGAGTCAACCATAATTCATAAATAAGATACTGAAATATCGTAAGGTGCTGCATTGATAAATCACATATCTCTATATTCATTTTATAAATAAATGTTTGTGATTACAAATTTCTAAATATACGTAATTTTATAAAGATTCACTAGTCAACAGTAACATTAACTAACTATTCTTTGATATAATTTTTTCATATGGTACGAACAATCTATTTACGTTAAACATAAGTCTTTTTTTTGTAAAATTTAAAATGGTGAATTAAACTTATAACAAATTTTACATTTTTAAAAAATTACGATTTGGTATTCCGAATTCTACTCTTCAAAATCATGATCAAATCACATGTTCAAAAAGTGTTATTGTCGGTACTCTGAGGAATTGTTTGATGTGAACACAAAGTGATGATGAAATTAATTTTATTTATTGAGATTTGTTGTTTTGGTGTTATTTATTATATTTAAATAAATACGTATTGCATAATTTTAAAAATAAATTGTTTGCTTATAAAATAACACTCTACAAGTATAATAAATGTGAAAATGATATAATAAAAAAGATTTGAGGGATACTTGTTATTTTTAATATTTTATTTTGAAATAAGTTATTTCACTATTGTTATCATTATTACATCCAAAAGATAGAAACAACTTATCCACTTCTCATTATTAATTTTAAAATTAGTTATCTTAAACTTTAACTAAACTAGATTCGTCCATCAAATCAAACAAACAGTGACAGAGTTAACTGGGGATTCGAGAGTTCGAATGAACTCAAAAACTTTTTCATAAATTCTGTATTTGTATTAAAAAATTATATATATAAACTTATGAATTGCTTGACAAAATTAATTGATGACTTGAGAAAGGGACATTAAAATAACTTTATTATGACACCATTTAAGAAAAGGAAAAACCTCAAGATGTCACTGGTTGATCATTTAATTTAGCATTGATTTATGGTACCACTAATAATTAAAACACCTACAACATGTACTACCAGACTTTCTATATACTCTATAAGTCCACAGGCTAATCAGCCTCGGCTTTTAAATATTGCTGTAAAGTTGCTTGCTTCTTTTTCAAATATATTTACACCAAAAGTTGTTGCCTTTATACATTTTACTTGGGGTAGGTACAATAATCTTCATTTCTTGCTTCAAGTTTTAACTTCTTTTACATGTTTTTGACTTTGTCAAATGTATTTGTATGAAAAACATTGATTGCATAAGTTGCTTCTTCTAGTGTCTAATATATAGTCCAATCAGTTGTTGTTGCCCTTTAAATATTTACAAGGATCTTGATTTCTTGCTTCAAGCATACACTTCTAGAAGTTTCTTACTTGGTCAATGTACTCTATATCAGGTTGGAGGAATTGATGCTTATAATATATTGTTTAAAAAGATTGCAGCTTTAAAATAGTTAGTTGGGTAAGTGTAATGATCTATATTTCTTGTTTTCAACTTGCTTTTAGATGATACTGACTTGGTCAAAGTTTTAATCTTGATTGTCTTAAGAAGGGTACTGGTTGTTTGGAGCAAAAATAGAGTGGGGATATACCAATTGATGGCTGAAATTGGGAAAACTTTGACAGGATATGTAGTTGGGGTTATTGTTTTAGGTTTTGCCCTTTTTGTTTCTGCTGATGAAATTGTTGCAAATGGAGGAACAAATGATGACTTTGAATCAAGCTCCTTTTTTAAGATATTCAAGATTTTGCTACATAAGGCTAAAATGCATTACCAACATTTTTGGCCTGTAAGTACACTTCAACATCAAAGTTTTTGTAAGGATTGTTCTGTTTGATTGACGGCTTGAAGGCGTAGCCATTTGTCTTGTGGTGGATGTTCTTACTCAAGTGTGTTATGTATTTCAGGAATTGGAATTTGGGTGGAGAGTGATTGTTGGTTCTGTGATTGGATTCTTTGCTGCTGCTTTTGGGAGTGTAGGAGGTGTTGGGGGAGGTGGTATCTTTGTTCCCATGCTGACTTTGATCATTGGGTTTGATCCAAAAACATCCACTGCAATATCAAAATGTAAGAATCAAATATTTATAATCATCATGCTTATCTTGTTTGTATGCTGGTTTGTGATTCAAGTGTGATTTTTTAAAGTTGAGGGAATTCTTGTAAGATATAACTCCCAAGTTTATGCTAGATGGTTTGTTGTGCTAATACTTCTTGTTACACTTAAGCTGGCACAAGGCTTAGTTGTGTCCAAGTAGAAGGGGTCTAAAATAGGATTAAAAATATGGGAACGAATCTTTCGAATTATGTGAACATTGTCTTTGAGCATTCTGTTTTGCTTGCCAGGTATGATAACTGGTGCAGCAGGGGCAACTGTCTATTACAATCTCAAGCTAAGGCATCCAATACTTGACCTGCCCATCATTGATTATGATCTAGCTCTTCTTTTACAACCAATGCTGTTGCTAGGGATCAGTATTGGAGTTGTTCTCAACATTCTTTTTGCTGAGTGGATGGTTACAGTTTTGTTGATCATTCTTTTCATAGGTAATGATGATTCAGCTGTGATTCAAATTGTCGATAGTAGTTTTTCTGATTCGTTAAGGGACTTGCAGTTACATCAACTAGGTCATTCTTCAAGGGTGTTGAGACATGGAAAAAAGAAACCATAATAAAAAAGGTTAGACTCTTGGATCTTCTTTCTGATTGTAATATGCATTAGAAAATGTGTCTGTCTAATAAATTGTATACTCGTGCTTCTTTTACGTCCAGGAGGTCTCCAGACGAATGACATCTAGCAGTGAGTTGCTTAAATTCTCTACTTTTATCATGTGAGTATTAACAGAGATATTTGACCAGTTTGTAATAATGTGGCATTGTGAAACTGCAACAGATGCTGGTGCTGAAGATGTTGCATACAAATTCCTACCCGGAGGTCCCAGAGTTAGAAATGAAGGGTATAAGACACCAGAGGTGATTTACAACCCCCGTGGCCCTATTCGCTTGACTATTTTCTCTTTTTCACTATCAATTTACTTGACTACCTACATGGCCAATGTCCAATTTTCATCTACATGTATTACCTCGTGTTATTTCAAGCATTGAAATACCATTTGGTAAATGCTATACTCTAATGCTGACTTTTTGAGCTTCTCCAGGTCTCAATTGTTGACAACGTGTATTGGAAGGATTTCAGCATACTGATTGCTGTGTGGATCATTCTCCTCGTACTGCATATCTTCAAGGTTTATTGCTTTAAATTGCTTGCCTGTTTGTAATGCCTTCACATTTTCAGGATCACCTTCTGCATATTCCTGCACCATTAACTTTCTGACCAGAAGCTATCATTTTTTGGGTACAGACATATACATCAACTTGTTCAACGACGTATTGGATCTTAAACATCTTACAGGTACTTATTATTTGAGATGTAAAAGAAACTGTCTGTGTATTTTCTCCTAATTTATTCATGCGCATATCCATCTAAACCTTATGATCATCAAGGTTCTTCTATCAATAATTTGATCGCAAGCTTCCGCTCTTATGATATTGATTTGTGTAGCTTAGCACTTTGTGTCTAGGTTTATCAGACATTAAATTATTTCTGTAGCTAAACATACTAAATGAGATTTTATAGATGCATATCTCTCTTCCTTTTTCCTAGTCAATAGATACTCGACTGTGAAAGTCACGAGGAAAATTGGCAGAGACAGCATTTAAGAGAAAATTGGCAGAGACAGCATTTACTTCTTAGAGGTGCCAAATGTGTTATGAGGACAACATTTGGTGAGAAAATGATTCAATGAGAAGATCATTATTATCACCTCCCCTTGTTATTCATCGACTTGAGCTGCTGCTTTCTGTCAATGTAGGAGGTATTAGCTTCTTCTTATTTAAGAATATTTCTCTTTCTAATTTTCAGGTCCCTGTTGCTGTAGGAGCTTCTGCATATGAAGCAGTTTGCTTGTATAAGGGAACGAGGGTGGTCATGTCAAGTGGCGAAGCAGTAATAACCTGGAAAGTGCATCAATTGATTCTTTACTGTTGCTGTGGCATTTTGGCTGGTATAGTTGGTGGGCTGCTAGGTCTTGGTGGAGGATTCATTTTAGGTCCGTTGTTTCTAGAACTAGGGATTCCTCCTCAGGTGTGTCTTTCGTTTCTCCTGATAACTCTTGCTTTAGTACATAACTTTCTTAATTAGCATTTGAGTTTTGCTCGAAAGCTTAATATGTTAGAGAGAACAAATTTTACGACTTGCAGCTATTGAGAAATTTGCAAATGCAGGTTTCTAGTGCAACTGCTACCTTTGTGATGATATTCTCGTCCTCCATGTCCGTAATACAATATTACCTGATAGGATGGTTTCCAGTACCCTATGGTAAGGAAAACTTGAAAATCTTCATTGGTTTTTATTGTGGATAGTTGAGCAATTATATATCGAGCTCCTCATTGAAGAGGAAACTTGAAGTCTTGATGTTTTTTTTCTTTTCTTAACCACTCTATATTATCACTTTCTTGCAGCCCTGTATTTTGTTGCTGTGGCTACGGTTGCTGCCTTGGTAGGACAACATGTCGTACGAAAAATAATTAGCATAGTTGGTAGAGCATCTGTAATCATCTTTATTTTGGCCTTCACAATCTTTGTTAGCGCACTCTCATTAGGCAAGTTCCTTTTCTTTTCATTTCGCTTACATATTTTGAGCTATTTGAAACTATCTCTATCAATTAACTATGATTCATTCCCGCACTAGTTGTGTCACTGTTTTGATCTTGTTGTCTACACATATTTGGTTACAGGTGGTGTTGGCATAGCAGACACGATTAGAAAGATCAAGGAAGGGCAATATATGGGGTTTGATAACATCTGTGCATATAATCCTTAAGTTCTGTATAACTAGTGTCTTTCTGGACTTGTTGCAACAGATTTTGACTTTAGGTGATTCGATTCACATATGTTTAGTTGGATGATAAACACTATGGCGATTTTGAGGCTGCTAGTTAGGAGGGTTCTGTTTTCAAACTTACACATAATAGAGCTTCATTCCTTCTACTTTCATCACTAGTTCATGTAATGTTGACTAAGCTGCATATATAGTTCATGAAAATGTTGAACTATCCTCTAATATTCGTGTAAAAGTTTCTATACCGATGACAGGATGTACATAGCTCTCCATTCCTTCAACTTTCACAAGTAATTCATATTCAAGAACTCTATCCCCTCTGATTCTGTATGCAGTATAATAAGTCTCTTATTTGAGTTCTTCAAAGCAAACTTGCTAGTTCATCTCTGATGTCATGATCTTGTGCTTTCTAATTCTTGTTGATGAGTACTGTCAACTCTTTCACACTAGTTTGGACTTTTGGTGTGTGATGGATTTTATCTGTGGTCTTTTTCCGCCTGTCACTAATCACTAAGTCATACCCTTGGATTCCAATGACACCGGCTTTGACGGGTCATAGTGTGGGATAATCATCAACCTGCAGATTGTTAAGAGCATAGACAGCTTTACTGTCTGTTTTACTTTCCAATTACACTCTTTCTGGCACTGCTGCTTATGGGCACATGCATTTGTATAAAACATGAGAAACTTTCTAGGCAGTTAATGACTGAAATCATTATAAATGAGGAATGCTATTTTCAGGCATTTCAATATTTGACAATAAGTTGGTGCAATTTATGTATGATATATGAACAATAGACAAAAAATCAAATTTAGTGCAGTAAAGAAAATTATTGTATCAAGTTTATATCAATAATATCACTCTTATGAATTTGTTCCAATTGGAACCATATATTCCCTTATTATATAAGAGAGTTTGTGCTGAAGCAGGCACGTCTCGCGTATTTTTAAAAGAAAAACTTTAAAATTTATTTCTTTTGTTCTACTTTAATTTAATTAGTATATATTTTTTTTTGAAATTATAGAATCTGTTTTTAAGTTTTAAATTCAAGAAGACGTGCATGCTTCACCGTGTTTCAAAAAAAAAATTCAAAAAAATTACTTCTTTTGTTCTACTTTAATTTAATTAGTGTATAATTTTTTTCGAAATTATGGAATCCGTTTTAGCAATGACTTTTAGTTTTAAATTCATATTCTTTAGTTATTGCTTTATTATTTTGAACGTCGGTAATATTTGTTTATATCTCGTAACTACTTTGAGTGAAAAATCAACGATCGATGACGAAAAATACATTAATTATGGACATCTTAATGAATCTCGTCACAGTATGCGCAAACAAAAAGTATTTGATAACTTAAATATCTAAAAATCATATTAAAATTTAATCAACTTTCTAAATTCTACCTATATCACATAAATTAAAATAAAAAATATTAAGATATTGGGCCGTGCTAGCACGGGTACCTTTTACTAGTTTATAAAGAAATGTGGTAGTATAGATCACAGATGTTGAGATGGCCGAGTTGGTCTAAGGCGCCAGATTAAGGTTCTGGTCCGAAAGGGCGTGGGTTCAAATCCCACTCTCAACATCAACAATTTTGTCAATTTTTACGTATTCAATTTAGAAAATCAAAAGAGATAATTCATCGAAAGTTAATAATTTGACAAGACAAATTTGGAGATAGCGAAATAATGACATAAGACTCGACTTAAATTTCCACATTAAATTTATTGAACTCGAATCTTCGATTAAAGAAATCATGGAATTCAATATTGAAAGCTTATAGGAAAAAATAATGAACATTTGGTGATAAAAGGTAGGAATCTCAAGGTGTGTTTTGATAAACAGACGATAATAGTTTAGGTAGAAAACTCAAGATGTGTTTTGATAAACATTTGGTAATAGTTCAGATAGTAAATTCACACACATGGTACGTGGTCAGAGGCGAACTCAAGATTTGAAGGCTTCGGGTGCACCAATATTACCTTACTTAAATATGAGCTCTAAGCTCAACTTAAAATAAAAACAGTAAAAAATGGCTTTAGCTAGATTCAAACTCAAATCTCATGGGTGATTCCTCTAACTTGTATCAATGGCACAAAGGCACTCATACTCTTCATGAGTGCCTGTTAATTATATCCTAATTTATATTAGTTTCTCAAGATAGGATATAAACAGCACTATTGATTACAACAAACTTTGCAGAAACACGAAGTTACCAAAGTTTATTGAACCAGTGAAAAACAGAAGAACATAAATTAATTCACAAACTAAAATCTGAAAAACGTACCAGAATCTGGAAAAACAAAATAGAAAGAAGATCAAGCCCACTGAATGCACAGTGTCCCCTTAAGGAAATTATTCCCCTCTAGTATCCGAGGTTTGATTTGGAATATGTCCTCTCAGGATAGAATGATCTCAATCACCAGTGTATTGATACCCAAAACGCTGGTGTCAGCGAACCACTCAACAACAGTAAAGTACACGGAGAAAAAATTGTGCAGAAGAAGAAGAAGAAATCAGAAATTTTCGTAAGAAAAAAGTCTGAAGAATCACTGGTATTTATAGGCAAGAGGAACTGTTTCCGAAAGGTTGCAACCTTTCAGAAACCATACGACCATTTATGAAAGTTTGC
>JAJONR010017818.1:0-12676 GCA_029582245.1 Solanum etuberosum
CCTTATCTGTTAATTTCATCTCATTTTTATGTAAGTATATTAATGAAAACAACACCATATGAGTCCAGAGATCTGTACAATGATGAAGGACTAGAATTTATTGATATTGTTTTCCTTATCTGTTAATTTCATCTCATTTTTATGTAAGTATATTAATGAAAACAACACCATATGAGTCCAGAGATCTGTACAATGATGAAGGACTAGAATTTATTGATATTGTTTTCCTTATCTGTTAATTTCATCTCATTTTTATGTAAGTATATTAATGAAAACAACACCATATGAGTCCAGAGATCTGTACAATGATGAAGGACTAGAATTTATTGATATTGTTTTCCTTATCTGTTAATTTCATCTCATTTTTATGTAAGTATATTAATGAAAACAACACCATATGAGTCCAGAGATCTGTACAATGATGAAGGACTAGAATTTATTGATATTGTTTTCCTTATCTGTTAATTTCATCTCATTTTTATGTAAGTATATTAATGAAAACAACACCATATGAGTCCAGAGATCTGTACAATGATGAAGGACTAGAATTTATTGATATTGTTTTCCTTATCTGTTAATTTCATCTCATTTTTATGTAAGTATATTAATGAAAACAACACCATATGAGTCCAGAGATCTGTACAATGATGAAGGACTAGAATTCCTCTCTCTGATAGACGGAGACAATTATGTCAAGATGATTTAAATCACTCCAAATAAGTTTGTAACCATACTCCTAATTTGCAAAGAGTTTAACGTCTATGTACTGACAATGTAAAAGAACTTCTATATTGAAGTTTCTATAAGGCATGCTTGCTTCATTTCACGTGTGAAACGCAGCATGATCCAACAGAGAAGCCTATATTCTTTTGGTACTTTCTATACTAATCTGTCCGGTAAGATAATTTAGAATTCGCGGCAATCTCAATAGAAAATGAGATACCTTATCTATCTCCAAGTCAGAGACGCTTATCTTCGGTCTATTGTCTATCCTTCAGCTTCCGATAGTAGTTTCATGACTGGTAGTACTGCAGTTAAGGATATGGTGACACCTCTGATCCGACGAGAGATTATTGGAGGATAGGAAGGGAGAAAAGCACAAAACTATAACTACAACATACCCAGTGGGATTGTAATCTCACAGGTGGGTTCTGGGGATCGAGGGTAGTGTGTATGCAGACCTTACCCTACCTTGTGGAGGTATAGAGGTTGTTTCTGATAGACCCTCGACTCAAGGAAATCATTTGTAAGAAAAGAACAAATCTCTCTCCCAAAAAAACATATATTTGTTTAATCAAAGTTGAGATACATATACATAATTCTTGACTGTCAAATACATCATGATTCATGACTAGTACGATGTCTAACATGCAAGACTTCAATACGGAGATGATGAGTCCGCATCAAGGTGTAGTCAGAGTGTAATCCCTGAAGTTGCTATGAATTATGATCCGTTAAGCAAGATTCCTGTAATCACAATTCAACTTTCATGTATGATACATGCATGTTGTTTCAGTAGCATGATTAGACCTTTTTAGCTCTTAGACCACCACATATAAGATACTATCCCCTTAACCGTGACGAGGTAAACAAGACGTTTCAAGGCTACAAAGTGTCTTTCTGAACGATCAATTTCCTTACGATGCTCTTGCTTTAATGAGAGCAACAGAGATGTGTGATTTCATCTTTTTGTTCAGTCTTGTTTTCTTAAAACTTGTTAATATACAATACAACAGCTCAAAACACTATCAATCACTCGAATTCATTCTTGAAGTCAAGCAGAGAAAATGTTTCTTCTTCACTTCACTCGACTTGCTTACATAATCGATCATTCTCTTTAAAGACAAGTGGACTTCTACCTACTCGACTTGCATTTTGGCTTCTCATACGTAGGTGTTTATAGATATTCTTCTATCATGTACCTAGTACAGTACATGCACCTAATTTAATTATAAATATTCGTTTATCTTCTTAGTTCGTGAACAACTTTCATCTTCCCTAGTTCACGAACAAACTAAAAGAATACCTGTATCATAATTTAATTTCCTATACATAAACTAAGACAATTCATGTGCAACCTCAAAACTTTCATGTCCTTGATTCTGACATAACAAAAAACTCTAGAAATTATCTTTATCTTGCATGTTTTTAGAAAGTTGCAAGTGATGAGGCAGTAGGAATTCTGAATTCGTCACTGAAACAAACTCGAGTCCAACACAAACACTGATATATATATATATATATATATATATATATATTTATCCCTACAACAAAGTAATAACACACTAAGTAAGGAGATACTAACATAGAAGAAGTAACTAGAAGGGGTTGAGATACTAGAACAGAGAATGGAGATGAGAGATAACTGACAACCAAAGCTTCGACATGATTTGCATAACCGTTCTTTCTAATCCCTAGACCTTTTTAACAATAGCTAATTGAGCCTGGATCCCAAATAAAATTCTCCAACATTTTACTCGGCCCAATAATATCAACTGAATCAGTCTTATTTACCACGTCTAGCGCATATACCCTTATATAATTATCTTGGTTCACAACAGTCACTGCTGCTTTAGGTCCTTTTTGTGTTTCTTACTTGAATGTATATCTCTAGAGGCTCAAGGAATGTGTTAAATTCTTTTCTCAGGAAAAATTGATTGATCCTACTGCAGTATCTCCCCCCATGGTAATGCAGCAGCCTAGTTATGCTCCATACACTCAAGGAGTGGTTTCTAATAAGAGTGAAGGTTTCGCCTCGTATCATGGTCAGTTTTACTTCTCAAGAATAGCCAGTAGATTATGATTTCTCTTCTTTTAGCTACAATTTTCATTTTAAGTTGATATATGAATTATGTCTTCTTGGTGTTCATGACAACAAATACATGAAACTCCATCCTTGCATTTAAAATTATTTTTTGCTCAATGTTTAGCTTTATATTACAAGTGATGGAAACAATTATAGAAAGATGACATTCTTCTGAGACGGATCTCAAGTTAAAGCTCTGATAATGTTTTTATCATCTAATTCCAAGCTGTTTTATTCTGAAAAAAACAGAATTTTGTTCTTTGCAGCCACAGTCAATATGAGCACACAGCTTATTCATCAAAATGCCCGAATCTTTGAACAAATTTCTGCAAATCTTGTTGCACATCAAGTAAGTATGCAACTTATCTGATATAATTTCAGTTTCTTGCTTCTAACTGTCAAATAACAACTCAATAGTCTGCAAGTTGCTCTTGTTAAGTGGGCATTTGATCATGTTTCATTGTGAAATTTTAATTAGTAGGCCTTCTTTCTTGCAGATACACGAGAATACTCGACTTTTGTGTCAAGCTCGAGATAACATCTTCAAGATTCTACATAAGTATGTTAGAAAGTACTCTCTTGAGTGTGTCTGTCCCTCAACATCTTTTATATTCTAGCTTTGTTCTTTATTTACAGGTTGAATGAGTCGTCCTGCACGCTGAAGCAGATGCCACCACTCCCAGTTAAGTTAAATGAAGAACTCGCAAACTCCATTCTTCCCCACTCAACTCATGCATTGGGGTGATGATCTCGCGATAGAAAGTCAAGACATCCATGGCCATTGATCTTCAGATTTTACCGAGGGAAAAATGTCATCTCCATCGCGAGAGAGAGAGAGAGAAGGAACAAAGAGTTGACTGATTCATGTACAATTTTTGGGCATACTATACTTGGCTTATTGCTCCCTTCCCTGGTAAAGACCTTTGTACAGTAATAAAATAGAGTTTAAGTTTTATACACCGACAATATTTAGATTTTTCATATATACCATCAGGTTAAGTGTGTGCTTATTTTCACTTTTATCTTTGTCACCGTCATCAATTAGAAAGAAAGTCTATATATCATACTTTTCATTGAAACGAAGATATGTAATTGGAGAATGAATATATCTGTGAAAAAACATCTTTTCATTTTTCACAGTGCCAGCAATTGTTGCAGTTAAGGAATACATTTACAAGATTAAAACCAAACAGATGTCCTGGGAAATTCACTAAAGGGTCCTTCAACCGAGTAATGAAAAGAAAAACACACCCGTCAGACACCGATAATACAAGCAACTAACGGAATACAAAGAGAACCAAAACGACGAATTCATGGAAATGGGGATAAACACGTCAGATGTTTTTAACTGAAGGAGGCCATGACAATCTCCTGTGGCTCATACTATCACCTTTTTCAGATTCACTACCTTCTTGAGGCTCACTTTCTTGCCTTCTCAGGTTTCCAACTGCTAAATCATCAAAGCTTGATTCTGTTTTCCATGGGGGAGGAGTCACGCAATCAGTATCTCCAAGTGTTGTTTGAGAAGGATCGTTGCTTGGTGTTGTAGACAAGGAAGAAGAATGACCAACTCTCAAAGCATGCAGTGTTGCAATTGACTCTCTCATAGCAGACATGGCTTCAAAGAATCGGGTGCTGGAAGCCAAAGCTACAGGAATTGGACGAAGCATTTCCTACATTAATTAAACATCAAATTTGAATATCAAATGCAACTTGGTATATTGTCTAAAATATTTAACCTTGCTTTTCCTATCCATATATGTGAATTCATAAAGTTCTCTTGCATGTTTCATGCAATAGATCCAAGCATTCCACCAAGTAAAAACTAATTCGGGGTGTTGAGAAGGAATAATTTTGTATCCCATGTGCACTTTGAGCTATGTTGCTCGAACTCCTCAAATATATCGATGGGTGCATGTCAGATACTCCAAAAATAGTGCATTTATAGAGGATCTGACACGAGTGCGGCAACATTTTTGGGAAGTCCAAGCAACATTGACTTTGAGGGTGGAAACTCATCAGTCATGCAATAAAACAAGACAGCAAAACTGCACTAATGATTTCGTGGATTCCTATTTCCTTTAATCCTTTTGCAGTTGCAACTTCTTGAATTAGTCTTACCTGAGTGCACATACAAACATGTGTTGCTTCTATATGGATTACACACTTACATCTAGCTGCATCATACATCTCTGTCCCTACAGTTATAGCACCTGATAACTACACCATGTACCATTTTATTTTTTTCCTTATTGAGTTTTACAATTTTCTTTCCATCAAAGTGTGTGTAGAACTAGAGTGACATGCCTTCCACAAAATGAAACTCAATATTTTCTTGCACCAGACATATAGGGAATAAAACATGAGCATCATCAAGGACCTGCCTGTCACCAGGACAGATATATGCCATTTACTCTTTACTGATTCAGGAGCCCAACATACAAAATAAAATAATAGCTTCCATGCAAAACATAGTATATACAACATTACGAATAATGCTTCAAACTCAAACCAAAAAAAAACAAATTAGTTTTATTTTGACAACATATGAAGAAAAAGCTAATCAGCAGGATTGAAAAAAAAGAAGAAGAAGAAGAAGTGCATACCCCCCATACTGTTGGTGGCTCTTTAAAATTTTGACTCCACTGAAAATCTGTTACGGAGGCTGTTAAAGCACCATAATCACTAGCAGCCCTCATCAACAATTCTGAAAATTGTTTCTGCACAATTCAATCACATAAGGCATCTATTGGCTCGTCCCGTGTTTGAACGATTAAATGAATAGATTTAAAAAGCTAAAGACTGGAATAGAAGCATCTGTGTTCTTTCTCTCAGGATACTTAGAGATGTATCAGTCGATGTATAACTACTGTGACATGGTGTTAACAAGGTAAATAATGTACAGTAGGGTGTGTTAGAAGCGAAGTGCTAATGTAGTTAAGAATGTTAGGATTGTATCTAGTTAGTTTCTCATCAACTAAATATAAGATGTAGGTTATCCTTATTTTGATAAGATAAATCTTTTTATTAATGCTGGCAGAAGACTTCGTATACAAGTCTATGCAGTATACCAAAATATAGAGAACCTACACCAAAGTATGTATGTTCTCTAAGGCCTCATTTGTTTGCACTTAATAAAGGTCTGAATCTGAATTGTTCAGACTTCAGCCCATTAAGTGCATTTGTTTTGATTCAGATCTAACCACTTAATTCCTCTGAAAGCCTCTGACCGAGTCAGACCTAGTATAGAGTCTGAAAATCGTTCAGATCTCTGTGTAGTGCTTTTCATTTTCTTTAATATTAAATTCTAATTTATTTCTCTCCTTCTCCACTCTTCCTGCAAACTCACCACACCCATTACACCATTACTAACCGGCACTTTCATTTTGTTTATATCTTGCTTGCTAACTCTTTCTTCTTCCAAATCACTACACCACCATTGGCCAAAAAAAATATATAACTGAATCTATTGACGAAAATATTAAATCGATGAGTTGAGGATATTAACTATTAATCATTCCATGGAAACAATCATGAACAAGATCTAGAAGAGCTTGAGCTTTTTCTTAAAATGCATCGATAATTGCTTCGTTAGATGCTACCATAGGTGGACAAAGCTTGTGGGTTCTCCGATAGCGTAAATAGGCAGACGGGTGAATTTTGGGAATTTGAAAAAAGAAGTGGTATAAAAATTGAATTTGTTTTCTTCTTTCTCTTCTTTGGAATTTGAGTTTTGGAGCTAAAAAATGATTTTAATGGAGATTTGAAAGCTCAATTTGTTGATGAATGTGGAATGCTATAGCAATGGGAAATGTTGACTTCATAGTGTAATGTGCCAAAAAGAATGTGAGAAACTTGAAAGTTGATCTGATTTTTTTTTTAAATTATTTTTATTATTCAAAATAATATAAATCATGTACATTCAGATATTGAAAAACAAACGATCTTAATTATTCAGTGTTCAGATCTAGAGACAACATCTTAATCATTCAGATGTGCATTCAGATTCAGACGTCTTAATCTTAATGAAAACAAATGAGGCCTAAGAAAGCAATCCAATCATCTATATACATAGGAACCTCAACAATACACCAAAAAGAAACATAAAACAGAGGACCACTTTGCAATTTAACAAAATCACAATCTACTCCTGCAAATGTTCTCATGTTTCTCTTTACATAGAACCCACATAATGGCTAATGAAGATTGCATCCTATAACTATGAATAGGTGCATCATGTATTCCACTATCATCGTGTTATCAAAACATCTCCTCTTGTCTTAGTTTTTCTCACTGAGTGCAAGGACTACGCAGTAGCTCTTTGGCAAAGAGCCCCACGTTTAGTGTGTGTGTGTCAACAATTGCTGTTGTTCTTTATTTTTAATTTGTGTTGTCAATGCTTAAGTGCTTTTGAATTGGGTAGCAATGGTCCATATAATAGTAAAATAACAAACAATTAGGGATGTGGTATTATGAAGATGATACTCATTTTTGTTTATAAATAAAACAATAGCAATAACAAGCATCAAATCAGGGAAGGAATAGAGTTATTTTCAAATTATCATGAGACACTTAATTTGGTTTTATAATTTCATGTTTGTTCAACACCTCAACTTTAAGAAGTTCTAATGAGGTGATCTTAACATGAGGTTAGATTAAATTAAGAGGAGTATTTAGCATAATAACAGAAAATTTTCAATCTAGAGAACTAGTTAAGGTTGTAAAAACAGGCTACCTAATACAAATTTTACATTTTTGATAAGATAGCTTATGCAATTTTTAGTGCTCAAAAATCAGAGTTAATTATTGACAGTGTGGTAAAGTAGAAAAATCTTGTTCAAATTAGCTGGTTAAAAACTCATAAAAGAGCTCCTTACATAAGAGTTTTCAGCTACAAAAGTTTCATAATATTTGTGTTTCTTAATTATGAGACATATATTATGAATATTCTACACTTTCAATTGTTCTTTGACTAATGTAAATCATTAAGAATGAATAAGTTTTCTCGACTTTCATCATGCTCCCTCAAACTCGGGGTGAAAAAGTAACTTATAGTTTGCTTATTTTGAAAACGAAATACGAAAGATACACTGGGATTATTACTAATTGTCTGGATGTAGGAATCCTAGAGCATTGACAACTTTTCTCAGATAAAAATATTGCTCGTCATTACATAGGAAAAGATGGAGATATAATACTGAAGATAGAGCTTTCTGGGGGAAGGAGGAAGGTAATAAATCAAAAATATGGTCAACAGGGATATTGGTGCACTAAACCAGTGAATCCTTCTTTGGGGGCAAATTTTGGGAGAACTTTGCTGTAAACATTGAGTTCAGAATTAGCAATAGAAGGTAAGACATTCTTCTGGAATGATAATTGGTTAGGACATGGTCCTTTAAAAGAATTATATCCAGATTTGTTCTGTTTGGCCTCTACACCTGAAGCTACAATTGAGGACACATGGAGTCGACAGGAATGACATCTCTCTTTAGAAGAGTGTTGAATGACTAGGAGATTGAAAGGGTGGCTGAAACTTTGAAGACACAAGGGGTCTTTCATCGTACATGATATTTTGAGGACTCCATGGTTCGGAACGGAAGCAGCAACAAAAGGTTCACAATCAGTTCTGCCTACTCTATCAGGTTTTGATTCCATTAACCCTGACTGGCCTTGGAAATTTCTTTGAAAAGTCAAAGATCCATTCAAAGTTGTCTGTTTTACATGGTTGGTTGCTACGAAAATCTTCAGAAAGGGGGATACAGTTGAGCTCTAAGTGTTTTTTGTGTCAGAAGGAGGCAGAGAACAATAGTCATTTATTATAGCATTGTAAAGGTCACTGACCTTTATTGGCAATTATCTTTGTCTTTGGCCAGGGTTAAATAATTAAAAGGGTAATGCCTAAAGATACGAAGGACCTTTTGTGAACTTGGTGCAATGCAACAGAAAGTATTAGACAGAAAAAATGGTGGAATGTGGTTCCCGCTTGCATACGGTGGGCTGTGCAGAAAAAGGAAAGCTAGGTGCTTTGTAGACACGAGGCTCTACACAGGAAATTAAGAAGAGCTTTTTTTTGTCTTTTACGTAGAGGATGCAGAAACAATTTTTGAATTATTTAACTGATTGTAGATTTTGGACTGGGCCTTGGTGCTTCCTAAAATATCATATAGGATATTCACAATATTATGCTAGTCAAATGCAATAAATCTAATCAAATTATATTCTATGAAAATTCTTCCACATACCTATGTTGTTTTTTCCCAACTTCCACAAAAATAATATTTTGCAAATGAGATTAAAACTCTAGTAGTCGGTATATACATGGACAAGCATCTATCTATCTCTCGAGTTCTAGATATTCATGGAAGATAAACTGATTTTATATTACAATTGACAAGTAACAAACCTGATATTCAGCTTCAACAGGGATGCAATCCAACGAATATGGTTGTTGAAGGCGAGCAATTATGCGGTCCTAAAAGACCCACAGAAGATGTTAGCAAACATAGCATATTCATTGTCTTTGTCAAAAAGCAACAAAGTGAAGCAAACAAGAAAAGAAATCATAATTACAAAATAAATAAATAAGTAAGAGGATTCCATCATGTAATTCTGCTACTGTATGAAATTTACTTAACTACACACCAAATAAAATTGGCAATGCTCTTTGTTGCAAAGGAACAACTGCACGCCAATGCAAGCTTTCTTAACCCAATTCTCGGATCTCATCTCAGGGTAGGCCTTACTGTCTTCCGGTGCATTTCAATAAAATATTCTCCATCTTAAAATTTTGAAGGTGTTCACATTACAAGGAGCATTCATGTAAGCCCCCCTAACGTCATATAACTAATTAGGACCACTTGAGTGTATCACAATGTTTAAAACGTGTCAATGAGCGTAAACATACGTGGAAGTGGTAAGGTGGCTTACTAACTTACTAAATGAGAATTCTAGAAACCCCTATGTGTATGTTTGATAAACTACCATAGATAATATTCTGGTGAACTAGCTCTCAGTCCACCCTATTCTCATTTAGTTCAGCCTTAAGTAAGAAAGTATGAGTTGTACATGTATTATTAGACATCTTACATGACTTATGTGATTTATTTACTCAGCTTTCAGAATATTACGCGTTTACACAAATCATGAACCATTACACATCATGTGCATTGCATTGTCACGTTTAAGCTCAGTTAAGATTTAGCTACTGGTCTGATCACATTCAGACTGAGAAGGGAGATGTGCCCAACCTCTCCTTGCATGAGGGCAAGGGTTAGCTAACCATGCTTGTAAAAGCCAACTTAGGGGATAGGAGGGCACTCCTTGTGTGTGTTTCCAAATATCACGTGCGCAGGGTCCCAACATTAAAACCTTTTCTCATAAGAGAATTTGCTTTCAAAATTATTTATGCATTCATCATGTACATGCCAGTTATTCAGTTTACACTTTACAGTTAAGTTCAAAGTCTAGATATAGTTCCCACTTCCCAGCATGCATTCTCTAGTTTCCAAAATAAGTGATCTTTCCTATTCTTGCTATTTTGTATCTGTAATCCAAAAAGTTCCATTCTCTTTCATTGAGGAAATAGTCTATGAGACTTACCGAGTATCCTATCAGAGATACTTAGCCCGTGAGACTTGCTTCCATTTTCTTGGATGTTGATACTACAGACTACACTCCAGGCACGACCAGATTGGTCAACATAAATGCAGCTCACTTCCGCCAGTCACTTCGGTGGGAGCTTAGTCTTATTTATATTGCTTTAAACTTTTTCGTGTTAGCGGTAACCCCCCAATGACACACTTTTATCATTCTTAGAGGCCCATGACTTAACCGAGTGGGTATTTTAAGGATTTCAGTCTCAGTTTGCTATATTCATTTATAGACCTAAATAATTAAGTATAACTCCAAAACCTGGCACGACACCACTACCTCTTTCTTTTTGTGCCTCTCTCTATCTGCTGACTCCCCAATGCAAGAATGCAAGAGTGCACAAAGAAGCACATCCGTAATACTTCCATGAATACGGCTGTGCGGAAACAAAACCATGCCTATAGGAACCAACATCATTCTTCCTTTTCAGTCTTTGCTAGATATGGCAGAAAGAAAGTTCTTTATTCCAAATTATCCTTTCATGAACACATCTCTTAGTTGTTCAATATGAAAAAAACCTATACAAATCAGCAACCACTTGAACAAGCATATTCATGTCTCGAAATTCTTCTTCTTTTTTGCTTCTTTCTGTGGCCTTATTGTGTTTAGTCTGGTGGTCCTAAATAATTCTGTTCAGAAACTGCACATGTTGTATGTGATGCTTCCTCCTCTAGAAAGCATGAAAGCATTGACGAATGGAACAACATCAATCAATTGATGGAAAGAGGTTTGATGCCTCCCCATGATAAGAGGGAATTTATTTTAGTTCCAAAAAGATGTACAAAGGAGATCACGATGAAATATTTGAATGTCACCAAATATAAAATAATGCAGAAAATAGATGCTAAAATTTAGATTAGGTCAATTACCTTGTTCTGAATAACTTCCTTCAAAATAGTAGTAATCCTTTGCAATGTTTCTATCTTCTTTTCCATTTCACTGACATGTGTCAGATGAGCAACATTTTTGTCCTCCTAAAGTTGTAGCACAGTACTATGTTAGTCCATGATATCATCTAAAAGAGTAAATTTTCAGATAACCAGATGATGAAAATAAAATATCACAATTATTAGTCCTTGTAAACTCAATTTATAATGTCCAATGCAGTACTCTAAGAGTCCACTATGAAGAGACGCGAAGTTAAGACCCACAAAAAGTACAGTTGGAGTTGAACTTATAGCAAAGAAAGTGGCAAATCCTCTCTGTGCCTGATCAAATCAAGATGCTTTGTAGTGTTAAATAATTAGTTTTTTCCTGAATGTAGTATATCACCCGGGAGTCGGGAGATTGAATGATTGAACTGCACTGATCCTCCCCCAGGTTCATGTTCATGCAGGTCCAAGTCGAATCTAGAATTCAGTAAAGTGTTTTCCCAAGATGAAATGAGTATAAACTTTAGAGGTACATGCTCATCAGAAAACTAATTGCATTAATGGTCACCCAGTTTGACCATATTACCAAACTATTTAAACTAAGCTGCCAACCCAGTGTGAGCTAGTCTCTAACTATAAGCACAAGCTATTTATGCACTTGAATACACAGACGAGATAGAAAACAATATCTTACAGGAATAAAATAATACACAAACAAATAATTGTATATACCGTGAGCTTTTGTTAACATTGTTCTAAACGATAGGATGTTCTTATTTTTATGGTTAAGTTCTATTGATAGAATAATTTTTAAAACTCAAATTGGCCTGACAAACTACGTGATCACCACAATTACAAGTTTAAAACCTAGTTTAGGAAGTTCTCGAATTAATTTGAACGATACGGTAGCTATTTATGAATATTAAATATATAAACATATGTCTATTTATGTTTGTATAGGTTTGGCTGTAGAATATTGTGTAATTAATTATCATGTTTAGTACTATATATCTTGCAAAAAGTGGTTGTATATGTGTAAGTGTTGCAACTCAATTAATGTGTCACGCCCCGATCCTACACCCTGGGCTGGACTGGCACTCGAATACACAGACGAGATAGAAAACAATATCTTACAGGAATAAAATAATACACAAACAAATAATTGTATATACCGTGAGCTTTTGTTAACATTGTTCTAAACGATAGGATGTTCTTATTTTTATGGTTAAGTTCTATTGATAGAATAATTTTTAAAACTCAAATTGGCCTGACAAACTACGTGATCACCACAATTACAAGTTTAAAACCTAGTTTAGGAAGTTCTCGAATTAATTTGAACGATACGGTA
>JAJONR010017819.1:0-10143 GCA_029582245.1 Solanum etuberosum
TGACAGTTGGAAAGATTGGATCAATGGAAATTTGAGAGAACATGAAACAGAAAAAGATAGATACATCCCGCCTCATGATCATCCAAAGCCAAGAGAAAAAGATGGAATTGAGGGATACCGAACTGATGAAATGCAAAAAATGAACTAAAACTCAACCTATTACCTTACATAAATCTTATTTCGAGTAGATTTGGGAAATTAGACTCGACCCATAACCTCCATCTAAAGTAACTCGTTGACATCAAACCTAAAATGCAAGTATCAATCTAATTACCCACATCAATTAATATCTATCAAGTATCAATCGAAGATCGATAATAGGAATTAAGTTTGGAACCTTCACCCATAAACTAACCTCATGCTAAATAATCCAAACCCATGAATATATAGCAATAAAAAAGAGTAAAACCCAATACCCAATATATTAAATCAACACTAAACCACATGGTTGCACCACTAAAATAGAGGTTTTAGCTACGCATCACAAAAAGTAATGAAATTACACCTATCATGAGAACTGCCATAGCTGTGACGAAATTAAGTAATTATAATCAACACCCACTTTGATTTCAACTTTCAATTTTAAATTAGAAGATTGTATTTCAACTTTCATCTCTCTCACGCTTCTTCTAAATTTATTTCTTACTCATGTTCCATTATTGAGAAGATACTTGATTCGGTCTAGTATGTCATGCTCAATAAACTTTTGTCATATCATCTAGAAACAATGTTGCTACCTTATACAGTTATCACATTAACCCACCTTGAATATGTTGATAAGCCAAAACCTTGTTGACTGAATCAAGGCTACAATAGAAGTATTGCAGTAGCAAATTGTCCCGAACACCGCAACCATGTATCGTGAAGAGGTTCACCTTCCATTCTTTTAAAGTTGTAGATGTTGCTCCTATACTTGACCATTTTCGATGGAGGAAAGAATCTCTCCAAGAAATCATTAGTCAACTCATTTTTGATATATTCAGCAACTCAACCAACCATTTAGTAGCTCCTCTCGTTAAGGAGAATGAGAATAATCTCAGCCAAATAGATTCTTATGAGATATTCCTGAATGCAAATGGCCCACAAATATCCAAAAAGTTTTGAAGGTGTTTATTAGGATCCTCATGAGCTTAACCCCCAAATATTCCTCTCATTTTGAGTTTCTATAGCATTGTTCTAGTCACATGGAACATTTCACTCCATGTTGTGCGAGGTATCCCGATGGCTCCCTTGGTTTCAATGCTTTTTACTTGCATGTCTTTCAAGTCACCCATATTGTCATTTTTCCGTAGTGACGACTTCTCCACTTTGACTTAAATGGTTACATCACAGTCTGTCTCAGTGAAATAGCTGGAAACTCAATAATGGTATATCTCCACCTATCTCAACCCAAGGAAAAAAAGAACATTGTGGAGTGACACTTTTCCGAACCCCAAGAATAATTATTGATGAATGAGAATTGTGTCATGCAACTAGATTGAATAAGGCACGTCATAGAAGGCACTCAATGTTTCACATATTTCTTTCAATAACCTGTGTTGTGAGTGCAGGTTGGAAAGAAGTAAAAAGGCAGAAGAAGCTAGAGTGGGCGATGAAAAGATCATATTGGTGATCCATAAAATTCATTGTGCGGACATTTGTATGTTAGCCTTCTAGGCTGAAAATTGGGAAAAATGGTACTGCCAAGTTCGGTTATCAGGGATCCAACCGGCGATCCACCGAAGTTCCTTAAGCGGACTCCTATAAGTTTGTCGAACCAATCTTACAGTTTGTATTCGTTCAGGCCTCATGAACAAGCTTCAACTCCTTTGGGGATTCGTCAAGGTAAAAAGATCACACAAAAAGTCTCAATGTCTAAAATGTTCTCACCCAAGCATCTAAAAAGGATACTAAAAACTCTATCCTTTGGGATATTTATAATGTCCCAAAATTTCAATCAAAATTCAGTGCGTCATCAACTCGCTGATATAAGTCGTGCTAGCCAAACAAGATCGGTGAATCACCATTTATTCCCTACCTCACCTTTCTTTTGCTCTAATCTTTAGGTATTTCAACATCAGTCAGCTGAATCGATTTAGTGTAGCATTCACTCTCGGTGGATTGCTGATTACCACCTTAGTTCGGCTTTCAAGCCTTCACTTTTAATCGTAGTACTGTCACCTTCATGAATGGTCTTCAACTTTTCCGTTCATCTTCAGTGAGTCACCGTTTCAGTATGTAGTTTGCCGACCTGCCTTGAAAATTTTCAACTACTAGCATTGTCACTTTAGATGACACCAGATCACTTGGGTGATCCACCCTTTTGGTTAGGTGACCAACAATTTTGGGTGTACACTTTTTCAATGTTTTTGGCCATTATTTCAAGTATTCATATTTTACTCGTACTTTAGCCTTCATAGCAAGAAATTATTAAAATATCATCTAAATAGGACATAATTAGGTATTGAGAGGACTAACTCTTCTACTAAAAAGGCCTTAAATGAGTGTAAGGCCCCATCATCTTCCACGACCATAAGAACCAGCTGGTCCTGAGGGAAACCAAACTGAGGAAATGCTCACAAGGATGTTCAACAAGGTTGAAGGGTCCAACAAAGTGTTAAAGGATTTAGAAAATGACTTCTACAACTTATCTCAAATAGTGACCTCTCATTCGGTATCTATCAAACAATTAGAGACTCAAATGTTCCAGATCTCCACTCATCAAAATTTAATGGCAAAAGGGAACGTTGCCTAGTGATACCAAACGTAATCCCAAGAATGATTGTTGAGGAATTTAGAACTATGTCATGCCATGATGTTGAATAAGGTATTTCCTTGGAGGCAACCCAAGTTTAACTTTAATTTTATTGCTTTCAATAACATGTTTTATAAGTGCAGTTTGAAATAAGGTCAAAGTGTTGCAAAAGTTACTTTAGTAGATGCCAAGACCATGGCGGTGTCCCATTGAAGGGATTGTGCGGACTCTTTCATGTATGCCTTCTAAGCTAGAAAGAGTGAAAATATGTACTTTCAACTTAGTCAATCTGAGCTCTGATTTGTGATACGCCAAAGTACACTACACAAACTTCATCGAGTTTGCTAAATCAGCCTTCAGGTTTGGTATCCATTCAGGCCTCATCAGTGAGCTTCAGCTCTTTCGGTGATTCTGCAAATACGTTCATTGATGTTAGTCTCAAATTGCTGAGTGTGCCTGAAAGAAATAGGCCAACAGTATTTTCAACTTCAAAAAGAAACTCTTTCATATCTTTGTGCTCATTTTCCGTCCTAAGCTCCGAATACAATATTTTAGTGTTCAAGTACCTCATTTGTGTGATTTTGAGAGTTAAGAGTGCATTAGATTGCTTATATCTTGACCCCAACCCTATTTCCTTCATATTTTATGATGTGCTACTCTCTGAGGTTTGTGTTAAACATCAATTTTATATTTTTTGCTTAAATGTGGGCTATATTATGTGGTCTTAAGTCCATTTGAAGCTTAGTATTGTTTAATTTTCTTGGGTAATGCCAAGTAGACCATATTAAACTGTGCAACGAGTTAAATGGTTGAGTTTGTGCCCAAAATTTCTAAAATTTTCTATGATGATGAAAATTTGAAATTAAACCCTCGTATATGTTTGATCTTTGTTGAATTTCATATGGGTGAAGTCTGATTAGCCAAGTGTTGCTCCGATAGCAAGATTTTTCCTAATGATAGATAGAGTGATGAATTTATTAAGGGCAAATCGTCATTTTGAGTAATACTTTGTGATATTTGGGGGACGTTTGAGTACCCAAGGGTACAAAAAACATGTGGATAGATTGTAGATTTAATTGGAAATTTTGTATTGTTGTGTATTGTGCTTGGTTTCAAGAAAATAGGCATTGGCCTGAACACTGCCTAATCAGTAAGCTTTTCTTAGCTCGCCAAGGAAATTAGGTGAATTGCAGAATAAGTCCTAACTCACCTTTCATGTTTCAATATGTGACTTGATTACTATCCCAATCAGCGAGCTTGTCTTAGGTCTGTCGAAACCCACTCGGCGTATTCCTAAGTGGGAGTGGACATCGCCTTTTGTGCCTGTACTTTTTAATTTTACATTGTCAGTTTTGGTGGACTTTTCCTAGAGCGCTGAAACCAACTCGATGAATCACCGAGTGTGAGATAAGTCGACTCATTTTACTTGAAGTTTATTAAATTGTGCACTGTCCATTTCGGCAAGCTTACTTGAGCTGGCGTAACCTCTTAGGCATGCCACCTTCTCAATAGGCGAGCCTCAAAACAAGTTTTTTAAATTCAAGTCTTTTGTGTTTGATTTCAACTAAATTTCACCACATCTGTGTTTGTATGATTGTGCCTTGCAAGAAAGGGCTAAAACAAAAGTGAAGCGATTTGTAACATCTGATATAGAATCAGACAGGGAAGTCTCTCCTTCTCTTCTTCCTCCTAAAAGGCATAAAGAAATATTCATAAATGAGTATTCTCAACAACAAACAAATCCGCGCTCTTCCATGCATGGGAGTGAGCAACAAAGAAAAAGGGTGATTAGAAAAAGGACTTACATTCGTTCTAATTATGTGCATCCTTCTTAAGATCACGCACCACTTCTCATGTTCTCCCGATCATCGCTCCAAGATCCCTCAACAGGCCTAAGGCTATAAGAGAACGAACATTTTTAGTGGAGAGAAGACTTTCCACTAAGGGGATGATATGTTAATACCTTACAATTTGGGACATGATTAAATTTTATGGGTTTGAGAGGTTCACAAGACCTCAACCTCCTTATGTCCCAACTTGGTTATGAGGGTTTTATGCAGCCTACAAAGAGGCTTTTCCAAAGTACATAAATGGAGCACTCTGGAAGCCCTTAGAAAAAGTCAATGTCCATGGCAAGATGCAACAACTAAGAATCGAGAAGGCAAGAAAAAGGGGCAAAGAAGGCAAGTCACCAGCCCAAAACTGGGCCATGGGACCCTCCACGGAGACCTTGACGGGCCTTGAAGGGGACCACGTCCCGTTATGGGGATCCTAAGAAGTTGCAAGAATTACCATGGGCCAGGGTCTCTCTGACAGAGGCCTAAACGGCCTATGGTGAGGTTGACGGGCCGTGGTGGGGGTCGTCAAGTGGCCTACCAGGAAGGCGTCCCTCCCCTCGCAACTGGTTCAGGACAACGATGGCCATAACGACTTATGGTAACCTTGATGGGCCGTAAAGGCCACCATGAGGTAGGGTCCGACAGTTTTAAGTCAGGGGCTGCAGGGTATTTTCCCAAATGTTTTAACTCAATACTATGTCATTTTACTCTTTACCCAAAGCCCTATATAAAGGTTTTTACCCCCAAAATCATCAAATTTAACTAGTTCTCTCAATTTCCCAAAAGAAGATCAAGTCATCCTCTCAAATATTTCTCTCTCTAAAAGTTGAAGAAGAAGGCTAGCGTTTCAAGTCAAGTCTCCAATTTCCATCATTAATTTCAAGCTTTTGGCATCAAGGTAGTATTCACCTATGGAGTCTTTTCCTCAATAGGGTTCCTAAATTCTCTAATTTTGTAAACTTAGATTCCCCAATTAAGTTAGGGTTTTATTCAATTGACATGAGTTTTTTTCAATTATGATATTATTGATTGATTTATGTATTTTTATGCATGAGTTGAAGAAATTGCATGGTTTAAGTTGAATTCCCTATGAACCCATGCATGAAGTATTATTTCTAAACTTTGATGATATGATGTGGGTTTTAAATCATGAAAGATGAATTTATAAAGATATGCATATTTTAATGAAATTGGTGTAAATATTTAAAGGATGCTTTGAGAGTGATGTATCAATGTGATTGTTGTGATTGTGAAAGGGTTTTCACACATAAAGGATTCTTAGGGTTGAAAGGTTTTCTAAACTAAACTTTGAATCAATATTAAGGAACTATTCTAATGAAACCTAGCTTTGATTGGCTACTTGATGTGCCTTTCATAGATGATAAGGCAAGTGGCGATTACCCATGTCCCTTAAAAATAAGACAAGAGGAGATTACCCCTGTCCCTTAAATATAAGACAAGAGGAGATTACCCATGTCCCCATAGTAAAGGGCAAGAGGCGATTAACCATGTCCCCATAGTAAAAGGCAAGAGGCAATTGCCCATGTCCCATAATGATAGGATAAGAGGCGAATACATATGTCCCATAATAATAAGATGAGTTAATATTAATGGGAAATCTCCCAAAATAATGAAGTAAGGTTATTTCAAGAAGTATCTCACATGTGTTTTATGATGATGTCTATATGCATTGACCATGTTTACGATTATATTTTTAACCAACTCTTATCTTATGTTTTAAACTCAGTCTTTGCATGTCATGAAAAGTCCTTTTAGCATGATTTCATACTTTTATGCATTGCTATCATACTTGGTACATTTTTGTACTAGCGCATACTGTTGCCTACATTCTTATGAAAATGTAGGATCCGTGTCACGATCCAGGAGTACCCCCTAGATGTAATATGGCACATAGAACCCCGAAGGACCCCATGTAAGCCACTTAGCATATCACAACATAAGATAAAAGAAAATTACGGAAATTTAAAACATTTTTCAATACAATCAAGGTTTTATAAAATGAAGCGAAAGTCTATTACACTTGTCTCAAACCATCTAATACTTGAAAAGAGTTAGGTACACAGCCCATACAAAGGTTCTAACATAAAAGGAAAGGGTGATCAATCCCTCGATGCTATGAGGACTCACCAAAACTTCTCTTCTTGATCTACCATGAACTAGCCACGAGGATGGAAATCAATATCCCTGAGCCCTACATTTGATAAGAATGAAGGAAAAAGTATGTGTTAGTAAAATAATGTACTAAATATGATGGCTAGCATAAATCATCAACATAAGCATAATAGAGGCATTAGTCAACATAAGACATATACCAAAATCATAAGAGACAATAACATAAGTCATAAGTATAAGAGACATCATCATAAGACATAGGCTATAACATGAGAGACAATAATCATAACTTGTGAGCATAAGAGATAACATCATAGTCATAGGCATAATCAATGCATTTAAAACAACATAATGTAAGAGAAACACTGCATAAGTCACCCTAAGGCAAGCTTGTGCAATACATGGATAAGACCCCATAATCCCACCCATGCTAAGCATGTCACTTTAGGTCCTCATTCATATTTATCATCTTTTGGTCTCATCCTTAGCTTATTTCTCATAGACAAGGGAACATTCACCTTTAGTCAATCATACCAAGGAAGGCAACTATAGCAACAACCAATTTAGGTATACATCATACAAGTAATCCTCATATCAAACATACTTACAATACTTAACAACATATAGATCGTCATAACATAAGAGAACATACCATAATTACCATCAAAGCATACTTGTACAATGCATGAATAAGACCCCATAATCCCACCCATGCTAAGTAAAGCTTCTTAAGTAACCATAGTTCATAATTCATATTCTTGTTGTGGGAAATAGCCTTAACCAACATAGACCATGTGAGCTTAACATGGAATCCGGTGTCTACCCCACACCGAAAAGGGGTTTCTCTACTTGCCTAAGGTAGAACCATACTCTTAGCTTAGGTCGATCCAATGGCTAAGTAACTTAAGAGGGCACATAGTTTATGGGATAAGGAGATTGCTACTAGATACTCGGCCTATACTAACGTGAGGGCATCCATCTCAAGAGATTGCTCCTAGAAACCCAGCCTCATCTAACGTGAGGGGTTCCATCTCATATCAATATCCACTCGGTACTAAGCATTAATCCAACCGAGTTCATATTAAGTCTTGACTTAAGTTTCATATTCATGGAAGAATGTCTTGACACTCAATCCAACAAAACTCATAACACTCCAACTCCAAAGATAGTGCAACCTCTTCCCAAAATCACTCCCCCATTTCCTCAACGTCTCAAAAACAAAAATGAGGATGAAAAGTTCAAGAAATTTCTATTTGTGTTTAAGACACATTCTATTAATCTTCCGTTAGTGGAAGCATTATTGGAAATGCTGGGTTATGCTCAATTCATGAAGGAGCTGGTCACTAAGAAGAGAAACATGGACTTTGAAACAATTGAAGTTTCTCATAATTGTAGTGTCATTATGACTAGCGAGATGATTATAAAGAAAGAGGATCCGGGGGCATTCACCATCCCATGCACCATTGGTATGCTTCAATTTACTAAAGCTTTATGTAATTTGGGAGAAAGTATCAATTTGATGCCATATGCAATCTTTAAACAACTTGGGCTGGGTGAACCAAAATCAACCATAATGCGGCTTCTTATGGCGGACCGATCGATCAAACACCACGTTGGAATACTCTATGACATATTGGAAAACGTGGATCGATTCATATTTACGGCGGATTTTGTTATTCTTGATTGTGAGATTGATGTTGAAGCTCCTATTATTTTTGTTAGACCATTTTTAGCAACCAGAAGGTCCCTAGTGGATATTGAAAGTGGGGAGTTGAAGTTCTAAGTGAACGAAGATAAGGTCACCTTTAATGTGTGCAAATCAATGAAACACCCGAGTGATATTCATGTGGTTTAAGAAATTGATATAATTGATGAAGCGGTGGCCAGTGTGAGCCAACTGATGTGTATGAGTGAACTTCTTGAGGCTGTTCTTTTGAATAATGATGAGACCAAAGTTTAAGTGTATTATGAAGTGGTAGCTTCTCTATCGGGATTAGGTGAATACTCAAGGAACCCATTGAAGATCGACAATGATCTAAAGAATGGAGAAAATCCTCCCGCCAAACCATCCACGGAGGAACCACAAAAGCTTGAGTTGAAAGTGCTCCCCGCTCATCATAGATATGCATTCTTGGGGGGAAATAACACCTTGCCCGTTATCATTGCAGCTGACTTGCTTGAATGGCAAGTAAAATTGCTTCTTGAGGTGTTGAGAAGGTACATCAAGCCTATAGGGTGGACTATCGCTGACATTGTGGGTATTCCACCCAACATTTGCACTCACAAGATTCAACTTGATAGTGAGTGCAAACCGAGTATCGAACATCAATGGAGATTGAACCAACCAATGCAAGAGGTGGTAAGTCTTTCTCCAGGAATTCCATTCTTTTTAACTCAAATTCCTCCATACAATTATGAATCACTAATAAAAATTATAATTCTTGGCCATAGAGATTTCAAGTAACTAATTCAAGAATCTCAAGAAAGGTTTTCTTGATCGTTTACCTTCAAGCTAGGGTTTCAAGGCTTCTAATCAAGTTCTTCTTCAAGATTCTTCAAGAACCTTGTTCTTCAACGTATGTAAGACTATCATAGTGTTGGACTAGTTCGTCCTCACGCCCTACATCTAACTTTCAGATCAGTAAAAGAGTAATCTAGGATACTTTCCTTAGATTTGAGTATTCTTGAAATAAGTTGATTTTGAGTTCTTGAGTTCGTGTTTCTTTTAAAAGTTCTATTAATAATTATCAAATTTCTATATTTTTATCGAGATCCTTCATATCATGAACCATAACTCTTGAATTCATAATTCACATTCAAGAGAGAGTTAAGAGTAGAGTTCAAGAAAGTCTTTGAGTTCAATTGTGGATCATTTGAGATCAACTATCGATTTGAGCTAAGTTTTGAGGAAGTAAGTATGAGAATGAGAAGATTCGTATAAACCAGTTCCATATCATTATGTAGACCCTTGAGTCGAGTCATTCATGCCCATAAATTTCGCAGGAACTCCATAAGTTGAGTATCTTTGAGAGGAGTAGTATCTTCAAATTCTAAGTCTTGAGTATTGAGTTCCTAATCATTTTAGTTTTATATTCCTAATCGTGGGGCTACTACATGTTACCCATGAAGGTCCTTGAGTTGAGTAGTTCATGCCCATAATTCTGCATGAACCCTATGATCGAGCAGTCTTGAGATGAGAGGTTTCATTGAGTCCTTGAGTTGAGTAGTTCATGTCCATAATTCCGCATGAACCCTCTGAGTCGAGCATTTTTTAAATGAGTAGTATCATTGAAGTTCTTGAGTTCCAAGTATTGAGTTCTATCTATGGTTATTGAAAACATTGAATTGAGTCGTTCACGTCCATAATTCGGCATGAACTCTATTTTAAAAAGTCTTTTGCAAATGCTTTAAACTTGTTTTAAGACTTGAGTTTTGAGT
>JAJONR010017820.1:0-14274 GCA_029582245.1 Solanum etuberosum
TCTGATGCTTAAGCTCTACATTTCTGTTTCATATTGATAGGACAACTTTCCTGGAAACATGAGCTGCCACTATTTTATACTACTTTTTTTATACTGCCCATATATGTTTTTAAGTTCCCAGCTTTTCCTATTATTTTTTTCTTTTATAGGCTGATATCCTTTGGAACAGTAAGATATCCTGATTGCTGAGAAACTTTTAGCACTATTCAATTCCATGAAGTTTGTAAGTCTCTTACCTTCTCTGCATATTTGCCTTTCATGCATTGTTGGAGTACATACTGACATGATGTTCACTGATTCCAACATGCCACATAGTTAATATATTTGGTTTCCGGGTGTTACTTGATTGCCCTATGGACCTTTCATCCCTAGCTGTATCCAATTGTTATTTCTTCCCTGCTTGATGAGAAAGCTTCAATTCATTGAGGCAAAGTTCATCAAATTCAGAGTCTGTAAGGCAGAAAGTTTCAGAGCTTCTTGATTCCAAAAGTTTTATACAGGCTGAGCCTTGGTTTAAAACTATGAAAAGCTTGCAACTTTGGAGTATTTATTCCATATATCTGGTACTAATCTCAAGTCCGATGGGTATGGTAGGGTGACCATTTCTTACCAGCCTCAACGACTTCAGAGCATAGGTGATAGAAAGCATATTTCTTTCATTTATAAATACAATGAACCTTATGCTGGTAAATATCTTTTTTTGATGTGGTTACCCATCAAATATATGCAATGGAAGCAGCTTCTAGACTACGGCAATACAATGAACCTGAAGAGTCTGGTTGCCCTCAATGGATGAGATGGGAAAAACTTGAACCACTTCCTAGGGCACTAAAGGATATTGTTTTAGGCAGTGAAAGGACACAGCTTGGTGGATGGCTATCATACAGGTAACACTTCTTATTTCATTTAATAGAAAGAATTATTTTTGTTACATTTTTTGTTACATTTAATAGAAAGAATTTTTGTTGTTGCAGGATTGTGATGATGAATATTTATTGCTTTTTAATTTGATGAGGTTGTATGGACTTCAATTGTCAAGACAAATTTCCATCGAAAGCTTACATAAAGATCTTGCAGAGACTTTCAAAACTTCAGAAGTATAGATGACGAGGTGGGTATACTGTAGTTTGAGAAATTCTATTTTGTAGTCTTGCCAATACTCAATTGCTTTTGCTTACTGTTCAGCTTATTGGATTTCTACTTCTTAACATGTATCTGCATGTTTGCTGGCTACACTCTATCATAAACTCTGGATCAGTCCTGGAACAATCTATATCTTCCTTTATCTCCAAGCGCTGTGCCTTGTTTGAACTACTTGAGTCCTTCCTGACTACTAAATCTCCGGAAGGTCTTCGTGCAAGTCAACTTGCATGTATGGTAACCATTATTCCAAACTTCTATGTTCACTTCTCTCCTGTTAGTGCCTTCTATGTTCACATTTGATTAATTGAGTTTGTTATTTTTTTTGGTCTAGGTTGTGTTATTTTTTCAGAACAGTGGTGGCTGTTCAGGAAAGCAACCCTTGCATCCATAGAGCTAGAAGCTTTGGGGTACTCTCCAGATGAATCCATTCTTCAAAAGTTCTGGAAGCTTTGTGAACACCAACTAAATGTTGAGATGGAAGCTCTGAGATCTTGTGTAAAAGCTCTGAACTTCTGTGCTACTGAGAGTTATGGGGAGTTACAGGACTTTGCCCTTAACAAATTGAAGGGTATTGGAGATGAGCTCATTATAATACTTAAATCTGCAATAAGAGAAGTTTTATGTGCCCTTAACAAATTGAAGGTGACTATGTGTTTTTATTGATGCATGATGGTTAAATGTGCAATTTCTGTTGTTGCAGGATGGTGGTGAAGAATATTCACTGCTTGTTAACTTGAAAAGGTTGTATGAACTTCAATTGTCCAGGAAAATTTCCATTGATTCTTAACATGCATCTTCATGTTTGCTGGCTACACTCTATCATAAACTCTAGAACAGTTCTTGAACAATCTATACTTCCTTTATCTCCAAGCGCAGTGCCTTTTTTGAACTACTTGAGTCCTTCCTGACTACTAAATCTTCGGAAGGTCTTCGTGCAAGTCAACTTGCATGTAGGGTAAGCATTATTCCAAACTTCTATGTTCACTTATCTCCTGTTAGTGCCTTTTATGTTCTCTTTTGGTTAATTGAGTTTGTTGTTTTTCTTGGTCTTGGTTGTGTTATTTTTTCAGAACAGAGGTGGCTGTTCTGTAAAGCAACCCTTGCATCCACGGAGCTAGAAGCTTTGGGGTACTCTCCAGATGAATCCATTCTCCAAAAGTCCTGGAAGCTTTGTGAATGCCAACTAAATATTCCAGGTGGTCTTTGCTCTCCCATTCAATGTTTTCTCTTCATTGGTGGTAGCTCTAACTCACATCTTATTATTGTATAGAGGAATTATGGCTCTGACACTTTTATTTATCTTTAAACTGTAGAAAAGCCTGCATCTAGAACAATTAAACTTATTACGATCATGAACTATATAGGGGATTGCTAATATGAAGTAATTTTTTTTGAACTGGTAACTAAAACATGCTTTATTTTGCTTTTCCAACATTTTAATTCTGCTGTCGTTCTGATGAAAAAGGAATTTTTTAAGCATGGTGAGATGTAAGCTTTGAGATCTTGTGTAAAAGCTCTGAATTTCTGTGTTACTGAGAGTTGTGTGGAGTTACAGGATTTTTCCCTTAACAAATTGAAGGAGACTGAAGATGAGCTCATTATTATACTTAAATATGCAATAAAAGATGTTGCTTTATGTGCCTTTAACAAATTGAAGGGACTGTGTTTTATTGATGCATTTTGGTTAAATGTGCAATTTTTGTTGTTGCGGGATGGTGATGGTGAATATTCACTGCTTGTTAACTTGAAAAGTTGTATGAACTTCAGTTGTCAAGGCAAATTTCCATCGAAAGCTTGCATTATGATCTTGCAGAGACTTTCAAAACTTCAGAAGTATTCATGATGAAGTGGATATACTGTAGTTTGAAAAATCTTTTTTTTGTAGTCTTGCCAGTACTCAACTGCTTTGGCTTACTGTTCAGGTTATTGGATTTCTGCTTCTTAACATGCATCTGCATGTTTGCTGGCTACACTCTATCATAAACTCTGGGATAATCTTTATCTTCCTTTATCTCGATGTGCAGTGCCTTGTTTGAACTACCTGAGTCCTTCCTGACTACTAAATCTCCGGAAGGTCTTCGTGCAAGTCAATTTGCATGTAGGGTAAGCATTATTCCAAACTTCTATGTTCACCTATCTCCTGTTAGTGCCTTCTAAGTTCTCTTTTGATTTATTGATTTTTGTTTTTCTTGGTGTAGGTTGTGTCATTTTTTCAGAACACTGGTGGCTGTTCAGGAAAGCAACCTTTGCATCCACAGAGCTAGAAGCTTTGGGGTACTCTCCAAGTGAATCCATTCTTCAAAAATTCTGGAAGCTTTGTGAACACCAACTACATATTCCAGGTGGTTTTTCTCTCCCATTCAGTGTTTTCTCTAAATTCGTGGCAGCTCTAGCTCACATCTTACTGCTGTACATAGGAATAGTAGTATGGTTCTAACACTATTATTTATTATTAAACTGTAGATAAGCCTAGTATCATGCCTCATTTTTGTATCTTATATTAGCTTGTGTACTTGGAGCAAATCAATGAAGATTCTGGTAAATAAATTGGTTAGTTTTTCTATTTATGCATCTCTGAAGCTTATGCTAAAGTCAAGAGAATCATAGGGTTGGTTGGAACACCAACACAATCAAAACTCTCTTTCTGTTTAAGCCAACACTGTTGATTTTAATTTAGGGTCTGTGATATAAGTTTTCTGTGGATTCAGTTATGTGGGAAGTTGAAAATGTGGGCTTTCATTTTCATAGACTTTGATGTATGAATTATAAGTCCTATCATTTGAAATGAGTTAAGGAAGAAGGGAGACCAGAGATAAGATATAAGAAGTTCTTTGGGTATAACAGTTTAAAGGAATGACTTGAGATAACTTGTATATACTTTTTTCTGAGAATTTGCATTGCTTCTCTGCTCATAAGCTAATTTCTTAGATATATGTGAGCTTTTCTATTTCATGAATCTGTGTATATTCTTCTCTTTAAGTTCATGCTTTTTGATGTTCAGTTTAAGTACTTCAGTAACATCAGAACATTGGAAGATTTGTTTGATTGTGACAATTGTTAAAGTTAAAACAAGGAACTAACTCGATTTTACTGTTGTCTCCTTCATTTTCAGCTGTAAATCCTGATAAACTGGATTGAATTTAAGCTGCTATATCTAGCACCAGTTAGCCACAATAGTCATCTATTTAGGTTATTTTTTTCTTTCTTTGTTATTTTATAATTATGGCCTTTACGCTTTAATAGTGACACTACTCATTCAATGATGACCCTCTCTGTAACTAAACCCGATCTGTTTGGTTTGAAATTCTGTCGGCAAGTAGAGTTCATTCTACCACTTTTACTATTCGATCAGTGGTCTTACACCAATTACCACATAAAAATCAAAACTTTCTAGCCCATTTGTATTTATCGAAGGTGGTTGAATGTGTGGAGTTCAGCTTCCAAACTCTTTACTCCCTCCTCAGACCGGAACCACCATCATGGCGGGAGGAGTCTGACTCATTCGGCACCAGAATAATTTCTAGTTTCTTGGACTACTGAAATGTTGTCCTCGGTGCCTTTGGTGAGTCATCCCGTAGGCTAGGGTCAAATTCAGACCCACTGAGTTCATTATCAGTGCGTTCTTCAATAAGTTGAAGCGGGGCCGAAGGCGTGGTGGATTTTGACCTTCTTCCATAAGTGTTGGTATTGTACGGTGGCATAGTTCCTATGGAAAAGTCATTAGTACCCAAACATACAAAACAAAGCAAGAAAAAAATGAGAATCAAACTATGTAACCAAAAGAAATAGAAAATGAAAATTGCAGAAAATTACACTGTTTTGGTCCTGCAGTTGGTTCTTATAGGACCCAATCATAGGTAACGAAGTAAACTTTTTTTAGTTTTTGATGTTGGAATGACGGTTCACCAGTACGGTCTATCATAGGTTCTGCGGACTGTAATCCAAACTGTAGTTCCTAACTTAGGCTACTTTTTATGCTTCAAGATGACGAGACTTGATCTACGGGCCGTAGGACTTCTACGTCCCGTAGATCGAAGTCATCAACCCCAATATTAGTAGTTCTTAGGACCAACTTTGTATGAACACATTTTCAACATCATATCAGCTTATTCCATCACGAATATGCATTTTAACATAATAATTTTCAATGTAATCTAGTTATTCTTAAGCTTACACTTGTCATTTAATTACAACAAAAAATAGCACCATCACAAACCCTAAGTGAAGAACACAATTTGAACCGTAGATGGCCTCCGTTATTCTACTCAACACTTAGCAAAAATTCACTAAACATACCTGGGTCAATGGATGCAGACTACGGACCGTCAAAGTTTATACGGTTCGTACTTTGCATCTGTAGACTTAAAGGTGTAGCTGTGTTAGGACTTAGATACTACAGACGCCATCTACGGTTCGTTGAATGAACGACAGACCCGCAGATGGGAACTGTATTACCCTCTTCCCTTTGAAATTTTGCAGAATTTCTTTCCTTCCTACACATCTAGCAAACATTACAACTTTGAATGGTCTCACCCAGTTTGATTTGAGCTCCTTCTCTTTTGACGGTACTTCATATTTTCCTTATACAAGACTGAACTTTTATATGCTTTTAGGTGAAACTCATCAAGTTCATTCAACTTATTCAACCTTTGATTTGATGCAACATCCTAGTCTGGATTAAAGTTCTTGAGTGTCTGCATCGCTTTATGCTGTAACTCTATAGGTAAGTGACAAGATGTTGGATGATAAGGAGTTGCTATGCTGTGTCGAACACCATACTTCTCAAGCAATGTCTTGAACAACTTATTACAAAAGTGAGAATCTCCCTGATAATTGTCCTTCGTGTACAAAATCTGGAGAAGGTATTCTTTTTCAAGAATGCGGTGACACTCTTTCCTTCGTTGTTTGAAAGTGCAAAAACTTCCACCCATTTTGGTGTGATATAGTCAACCGCCACAAGTATGTACTTCATCCCATTCAAACTCACAAATGAACCCACAAAGTCAAGGCCCCTAACATCGAACGGTTCAATTACCTGAATAGGAGTAAGTGTCAGTTCTTGCTTCCTTCAATTACCTCCTTCTCTTTGACAACGATCACAAGATTTGGCGAAATCATGAGCATCTTGGTGAATAGTAGGCCAATAACTGAAGGGCTCTCCCTACTAACATCTCGCACATAGGCCAAATAAGCTAGACAACCAGAAGCAACCAATCGCTGAGCCCGCATGAAAGAGATAATCCTCGTCGGTGCGGTGCTATAGACACCCTGCCACAACACCGGAGGAATGCCAGGCATGGCTAAGGTAACAGTCTTGGCGTAGCAATCGAAGACCGCATGGTGAGGGGATAACCAGTCCATGCCTAGAGTCATATCGAAATCTACCATATCAAGTAATATAAGTTCAGCCCGGGTGCATCAACCCTTGCCACTCTCTAGAATACTCTTTGGAGCACCATGAATAGTGGCCCTCGAGGCCAATGCTCCGACTGCTAACTCACGCTCTCGCTACTCCCTCAACTCCCCATCTACCTTTGATTTGTCTCTGAGCAGAATTTAGCGCACACCGCTCACTCTTGCAGCCTCGCCACACCTCATCAACCGCACTAGGGGCATCATCCGCACTCCGCGCATGCTTTCCAGCCACACGGGGAGGGTCATGAGTAGGCTCTTCATCCTCAAATAGGGCAGATATAACGTTGCCTCCACCATCAGTGGGGTCAGGCTTTAGTGTTGATGAGCTATCATAAGCCAATGCATCAATGTCAGCCCGAGGTGTGGCTAACTTAGTCTAGAAGGCAGAGAGATCGACAGTCAGCTCAGGTCAGGGCCTATCTAGTATCCGAAACTCGAAGCATCAATTATCCGATGCACTACTTGAATTTTATCTTCAACAACCTTCTCTGCCTCGCCTTCGTGTCTCTACAACCTTTGTCATCCATGGACGAATATGCTGCAATAGGGTCGCAATTTGAGTCTCCAATTTCTCGAGTCTGGTTAGCGACAACATGGAGAAACCTGTAGTAATTAGAGCACGCGGTGTGCTCGAAGCTGGGCTAGAGGAAGAAGAAGGCGGAGTAGTCTCATCAGACTCAGTAGTGGGGGCTGGAATTGTCCCCTCCTCTGACTTCTCTGGTGAAAGTGCTTCGACGGTAGGCGACATATCAATCTGGATACCCCGATGTGGTGCTGTGGGGTTTGACTTATCCTGAATAAGAATCTACGGTTTTAATAACCTCTATGTATTGGTTGGCCTGGTATACATGGACAGTCTACACAGTCTGAGTATCTGGCAAGGAAATGAAAGTATAGTGGTGTTCCGAAATGCCCGCTCATGGATCTCAGCGATAATAATGTGGGAAAATCAATCTCGTACCCAGCCATCAGGCATGCTATCATCATTGCCCGATCAAAAGTCATTTGATTGTCCGCCATCGTAGGGGACAATCGACCACCAAAACTTGGTTGCAAATTTTAGAGTGGCCTTCTTGATAAGGAGCGTCAGGTCCCAGACCCACTCAGTATCAACTCCCTACTCAACAATGTGACTTAGTACCCATGGCAACAAAGTCTCTCTCTGTTCCATATCTCTCATAGCTGCTTTATTCCTGACCAGCTGCATCTGGTAATCAAACTCAGCTATTAGTCAGCTTGCTCATGAGATGGGCATTTTAAAATCAGCAAACTGTAGCCTCAAATAAACTCACGGGGATGTCCCTTACGAGTGTGGAGAAAAGTTGGGGCTGACCTAGTTACTTGGCCCTCCCGGGCAATGTGTTTTTCACCGTGGCCGCATACAAGGCATTGAACTCTCGTACCATGATCGGACTATATTTGGCTGGTGCCTCTGCCATCCATTCACACTTGTGCCTCCTAAACAACTCATGTATTAACACATCTTCGACATCATATCAGCCTATTCCATCACAAACATGCATTTCAACATAATAAATTTCAATGTAATTCCGTCATCTTTAGGGATTACACTTGCCAACTAATCACAAAAACAAATAGCACCATCACAAACCATAAGTCAAGAACACAATTTGAAGTAATTTGTTTTACATATTTTTACACATAATCGACAACACTCACATCTACTTTCATCCCAAGGGTATACTTTAATTAATTTAGGCATACAAAACAAGCGTCACATACCCTAGGTCAAGTAGCAACTTTGAATTCAACTAATTGAATCTAGTTAGGCTTAATTCCATACCTTTAGATGAATTTTCAAGTTGTGCGAGTGCATCTCCACTTAGATGTCTAGAACTTTGAAAACCAACTTCATAATTGCCCTGACCCGCACTGCCTTGAATATGAGGAAAGGAAATTTGGGAAAAATGGAAGAAAGGAGGAAAATGGAGAAGATGGGAGGAAAGGATTAAATAGTGGAAGTTGGAATTGTAAGGGATGGAGTTTGTCTGTGAAAGGGTGGGAAATATGAGAGGTTTAATGGTTGGGAAATGGGGGATGAATTTAAAATTGGAGGTTTTTATTAAAATGGGTTGCGGGTCGGGTCATTAATTTTAAACAGACAGGTTTGACGAAAAACCGTCTACGGTCCCTAATCATTCCTACGAACTGTCGAAGGCCTCCGTCGTTCTACTCAACACTTAGAAAAAATTTAGGGAACATACCTGGGTCTACGGTTCAGACTACGGACCGTCAAGTTTATACTGTTCGTACTGTGCATTCATAGACTTAAAGTTGTTGTTGTGTTGAGACTTAGATTCTACGGATGCAATCTACGGTTTGTTGAATGAACAATGACTCCCAAGTAGCGCTTGATTTAACATCGCGACACGACGCAGACCCCTTGCCTACTCAAACTTCATCAAGATCACATTTTTTGATAACCTCCTTGACCTCCTCTGGTTGCCCCCAATAGATTTTGATCATCTGACCATTCACCTTTTGAATCTTGTTCCTTCCTCATTCTCAAGTTCAACCACTCTGTGGGATAACACTTGTACAACTCTGAATGGTCTCTTCCTCTTTGATTTGAGCTTGCCAGGAAACAAGCGCAGCCTTGAATTGAATAGAAGTACCAAATCATCGGGAGCAAATTCTCGCTTTTCGATCTTTTAATTATGGTACTTCTTCATCTTTTCCTTATACAAGAATTAACTTTCATATGCTTTTCGGCGAAACTCATCAAGTTCATTCAACTCATTCAACCTCTAAATTGATGCACATCCCAATCTACATTCAACTTCTTAAGTGCCCACATCGCTTTATGCTCTAACTCTACAAGTAAGTGACAAGACTTCCCAAACACATGTTGGTAGGTACCGAACCTAGTGTCTTAGCATGTGTGGCGCCTAGGCGTGTGCATTGATCGGTTCGGTTTGGTTTTATGTATTATCGATTTTAAGTTTTTAAATACGTCAAACCAATAACCAAACCAAAAAGAGATTTTTTATCGGTTTACGGTTTATCGGTTTTTGTCCTTAACGGTTCGGTTTTCGGTTTAACCAATAAGAAAATACTTATAAAATCTAGATATAACTTCTCTAATAAATTTGACGTAACAACACAATAATGTAATTAAAAAACTATACAAGTGCAACGCAAAGAGAAATTAAGAGGATTAGGGTTCTTACTTTAGATTTTGACGTTTTGTATAATGTGAAGTTGTGAACTAAAAGTCACTTTGAAGTGTGAATTGAAGGCTAAAGGATAAAGACAGTAACTCGTAAGGTATTGAGATTAATATATAGTATTTATGTACAAGTAAATGTAGTAAATTACTAGGTTTAATGGGTTATCGATTTACCAATAACCTAATATTAAAAACCAATACCGACCGAACCGATAACCCGATAACTTTTTTTATAAAACCATTAAAAATCGTTAGTCCAATAATCCAATAACACTTTTTCGGTTCAGTTTATCAGTCGGTTCGGTCTTGAATGCGGTTTTCCATTCATCACCGGGGTTCATCCGGATTTGATGATAACCACTCCTAAGATCAATCTTTGAAAACACACAAGAACCATTGAGCTCATCAAGCATATCATCTAACCTAGGGATAGGATGATGATACTTTACCGTGATCTTGTTGATGGCCCGACAATCAACGCACATGCACCATGTTCCCTCTTTCTTTGGAACCAATAGAACCGGCACGACACATGGACTCATACTTTCTCTCACATTGCCCTTGTTGAGGAGTTCCTCAACTTGCCTTTGTAGCTTCTTGGTGTCCTCCGGATTACTTCGATAAGCTGGCTTGTTTGGCAATTGTGAGCCCGACACAAAATCAATTTGATGCTCAATTTCCCGAAGAGGGGGTAATCCACTTGGGAGCTCCTTTGGGAAGACATCCTCATAATCCTGCAAAAGAAGGGAAATAGAGTGGGGAAGAGAAGAATGAGATTGGTTAGTTTGCAACACATGATCCCTATGTGTGATAAGGATCAAAGAGCTTTTAGCCTGCACTTCCTCCCGGGTACGTAGCCAACAACACTTGGGCCTTTCCCCTCAACTTCCTCCTTTCGTTCTCTTCATTGCCCTCGGCTGCCACATGTTCTTCCTCACTCCTTTTCTTCTCCCTCAACTCACTCATCTTTTGATACACTTCATTGACTTGAGAGGGTGACATAGGATGAAGGATATATTTATGATCATCCAACAGAAGTGAATATTTGTTGGTTCTCCCCTCATGTTTGGTTGAACGATCATATTGCCAAGGTCTCCCGAGTAGCACATGACAAGCTTGCATTGGGACTACATCACATAGAACCTCATCTTGGTACTTCCCAATTTTGAGCTTGATCAACACTTGTCTATGAACTCTCAATTCTCCACACTCACTCAACCATTGAAGCTTGTAAGGTGTAGCATGCTTAGTGGTAGGAAGTTTCAAGAATTCCACTAAAGCAGTGCTAGCAACATTTGTACTTAGGTACTTTCTCCTCCTTGAGTTCCCGCTCTACCTCATTGGCTGCTTCGAAGATGTCATTCAAGCTAGCAAACTTGTGAATAGCCATCTTAGAAGAGATCTCCTTGCTCAACCCTACCTTGAAGCGAATAATGGCATGCTCTTCATTCTCGGTGTATTCTAGCTTCAAGATCAAATTTTGGAACTCATCATAGTAAGCCGCAACACTTTTGCTTCCTTGCCTCAAGTTGTACAACTTAGCAAGTAACTTTTGGCGATATCTTTCCGGCACATACTTGACTCTCATAAGGGCCTTCAATCCGGTCCATGGTGGAGGGTGTCCTTCTTGAAGTACTAGATGATACCTCTTCATGTACTCCCACCACGTAATAGCAAACCCTTCAAATTAAGCAATGGAAAAACAACTCTTTTTGACCTCGGTCAAATTGTTGACTTGGAAGATTCTTTCACAAAGCGACTCCCATTCTAGATAAGCATCGGGATTGCATTCCCCTTTGAAAGATGGGAGACTAGTCTTGATCGAGTTGATCCCAACATCTCGGCCTCCATTGCCACCTTGGTCGTTGTTGTAGTAACCTCTTTGGACTTCCCCTTGATAGTGGTTACCATGTTCTTCTCTCAATTCTTGACCATACTCTTGATTGGCATAGGCTTCCCTTGGATCTCCGCCTTGAGGTTGGTTTCCCATATTGTCTTCTTCCATGTGGTACCGGACCAAACCTACCTCCTCGTCCTCTATACCCATTTGACCCCTTGGTCGATTCCTTGGAGCTTCATTCCATGGCGCTTCCTCACCTTCACCTTCATATCCCCCTTGGTACTCATCATCCCTCACCTCTATTACGGGAATTTGTTGGGCTTGTGGCATTTGGTAGGGTGGATTTTGGTTTAGTGGTGCTTGGTAAGGTCGGTTTTGGTTTGGTGGAGCTTCTTGATTGAGTGGAGATTGGAATGTCTGATTGGTATTTTGGACATTCGAACCGAAAAGGATTGGTGTTAGGTTGAACGTTTGATGGAAGGCTCCGGGTGTGATAGTAGGAGAAATAGTGTGGTCGTGCCCACTTGTGGAAGCACGTAAGGTAGCATGTGGTGTGGAGTTAGTAGAGTTAACTCGACCTTCCACATTGTTCATTCTATCATCCATCCTCGACACACTACCCTTCACGGTGGCCATTTGCCCTTCTATGTTCTCCATTCTCCAACCCATATTAGTAAGTGCCTCCATTATAGATTCCAAAGTAACCCCTCTGGTAGGTGGTTGGGTTTCTCCTTCGGTTTCCATTGTACCTAGCAATAAAACAACTCAAAAACAGCAAACAACGTTAGCGTTAGTAAAATGAACTCACAATCACTCACTCGTGTTTACACACCTTTGATTGCCTCTCAAATTGGCGCGGCTAAGGTTGAAGATTGCTTATACTCGGTTGATCACAAAGTGTCGAATTCTACTCTTGGTCGGAATGGATTCTTGTTTTAAGAAAGACGGTCGACTCGATTTAAATCAAAATGGAGTTGAATCAAAAAGTTAACTACGAAGTAAAACGAATAAAAGCACGAAAAGAAGGGCACTAACAAAAAAGAGAATTCAAGAACCAATATTCAACAAGTAGATTAATTACGAGTTGAAAATTAGTTTAAGAATCTTGAGAACGAATGAGAATCAAGAAAAGGAAACTATGGAATTAGAACCTGAGATTAGGGGCATAAAATGAGTTTCCGATCGCCAAATGACCTGTTTTCTTCACCAAAGTTGAAGTTCAGCTCGCCAACTTGAAGTTTGGATCGCCGAAATTTACAGAATGTAAAGGCAACTCGGCGATCTGAGTGGCAGTTCGGCGAGGCGCCGAGTAGACTTGACGAGCAAAGCTGAGCTCGTCGAAAGTTACAGTGTCTCAAGGCAACTCGGTGACAAAACTATCCAATGGGCGATGCACCGAGTAGACTTTGGCGAGCAAAGTCGAGCTCATCAAAAGTCACACAGCGTGTGCACCTGAAGACCTCCGAATTTTGCTCTTGTGGTCCCCCCCGTACCTTTCCTTTAGTCTTTACCCCTTTTAGTAAATTCCCTTTTGGACAAACACTTCTCCACTTTCTCTTTCCTTTCTTTTGGGATCAAACTCCTTTTTAAGATTCCTTCTCTTTGAAGATTTGAATATCTCTTAAGAACACAAAGAACAAGATGAAGACCCAAAATTAACCCTCAATAATTTTAGCTCGGAATTTCACGAAAATTGAGATACAGGCTCCCCTTGATGTAGGGAACAAACCCCAATACTTTTTAGCTCTCAATTCCTTGCCAAAACTTTCAGATTTCAAAACCCTTGCATCTTCATCAAGCTTCTCAACCATCAATGGTGGATTCTTCAATAGGGCCCCAAACTTCACCAAATCTCAGAAAGCGGTGACTGTTCAAGAAAGCAACCTTTCCATCCACAGAGCTAGAAGTTTTCCATTGGTCTAGCTTTGGGGTACTCTCCAGATGAATCCATTCTTCAAAAGTTCTGGAAGCTTTGTGAACGCCAACTACACATTCCATGTGGTTTTTGCAATCCCATTCAATGTTTTCTCTAAATTCGTGGCAGCTTTAGCTCACATCTTACCCTTTTATAAAGGAATAGTAGTATGACTCAAACTATTATTTATCTTTAAACTGTAGAAAAGCCTAGATTTAGAACAATTAGTTTTAGTATCATGCTTCATATTATAACACTTTTAATTATTAAAGAAACTTGAATTAGAATTGGGAAGCATGTAGTCCTGATCTATACTTGCGTTTTTGATGGCCACTAAAGCCCTATATATGGGGTGTGTATTTCAGATTCTGCTTGAAACTTTCTGCCATTTTTTTGGGGAGAATGTGTGTGAAACAATACCTCTAGCCTCTATTTTGCTTAGGTTAACAAAATGCGAAACTGAATTTCTGTCTAGGAGTTCTGGAAGAACTTGTGTTCTGGAAATTCATTTATAATCATCTTGAAGTGTATATTTTGTGTAATTGCACTTCCCTTTTTTGTTTGCTAAATAGCTTATGTAAATGCATACCGCCTGAAAATTCACCTCTCATAGTAGTATTTTATATAGATTAACGCTATCCAAAAAGAAGGGTTCTCTTATCTCCTGATGTTCTATTTGACTTGAATGAACCAAACGTGAGTGTAATGTAATCCCAGTAAAATTTAATAATAAAATCTGTCTATTTTTCAAGAGGGGGGGGGGGGGGGAGT